>JBBPDE010000026.1:4853848-4867937 GCA_037974605.1 Nannopetersius ansorgii | reverse complement strand
AAAGTACAGTATATTTCACAGGACAAGGTAACAGAAGTGCTGATACTGCATAGAATACAGTCCTGTAAAGCAGTTACTGAAACCGTGCAGATGTTTTTGATATGGTGATATTTGAACAATACCTATTTTCCAGCCGAAATGTTCTTATCACACTTGCCACTGTGTATCGGCTTAGATTTGGCTGTACTCGCAGTCCAGCCTCCCTCAGCGTCAGGCTGTGGTTGACAACGTGGTCAACAGGTGTTGCGCGGATCTCATTTGTCAGATTCGGTCCTCTTTGAGCACCTTCTTGTCTTCGTCTTCCTGTTCTTCTTCTTCTACCTCCAGCATGGCCTCCATCTCTTCCTCTTCCTCTGTTGATTCCTCTTCCTCCCCTTCTCCTCCTTCTCGTCCTCCTCCTCGTCGTCTTACTCTTTCTCTGACTCTTTCCATTGTGCTTGAAGACAGATGAACTCACCTGCTGCTTTTTATAGTGCTTAAACACCTGATTGGTGTGTCTACAATTAAGCAAACAAGTGTTTGCACACCTGATGACTGTGTTGAACCAATTGGTTGGACAGTGCGGTAATTTGACAGTCAGTACTGTGGTATTGCAAGGTGACTTCATGATAGATATTTGTGTGTGATGTATGTTAAGTGTGTTTAGTGTTTTGCAAATCACTGTGTATAGAGTTTTACAACAAGTGTGAGTTTGACAATGTGCTTATAGTTGTGCAAATATGGGCTGATGTTTTGCTTCTTGATTGTAAGGTTTTGCTAATTGTGTACTACTTTTAATTTTAGTGTGTAAGCAATCCAAAAAAACTGTAAGAGAACTCTAGGAACGTTTGAAAGTATGTTTTTGACCTTCAGACCTTCATTTAGGTGGTACAGCACTTCTAAAGACACTAATGCTTGTTATACTAGCCTCAGGCGTTCATAATTATTTCATGTAATTAGCTCTGTGAGGGAGCTTTTACAGGCATCAGTTTCTTCAGACATGTGGTTCTATTCACCAACACTGTGAAAAATTTTGACACCATATGGTTCTTTCGAACAGGGTGGGGGGGTGGTACAGAAAGAAGACAGAGAGAAGGAGACAGAGAGCGAGAGAGAGAAGGAGACAGAGAGAGAGAGAGAGAGGGAGACAGAGGGGGCGACAGAGAGCGAGAGAGGAAGACGGAAGACAGACAGAAAAAGAGAGAGGAAGACAGACAGAGAGAGACTGAGCAAGAGAGAAAGAGACTTTTGATATATCAAAGTTATATCTGCTCATTAGACAGAATCCCACTGGTGGTTGTGTTTACCCAGGAGCTATGTGAGATGTTTCCCAAAGGCATGACCCAACATCTCCACCCAGTCTTGCCAATTTTATTTGGTGTTCTTTCTTTGAATTGCTTTAGATTGTTTTTTTAGCCTCTTTCATTTCCCTTTGTAAATCAGTGTCTGACGTTGTTAATGCAGGAGACGTGCATTGCCGAAGGAGTAGGTGATAGCTTCTCTTTGAAACATCTTTGCGTTTTAGCCACACTTTGCTCATCAAGTGTTCCTGCCTCCTCTCGGAGCAAGTGATTTGTCGTTTCTGTCTTTGAGACTGCCAGACGAACCCCTTGAACTAGCAATGGGCTTGACTCAGGATGCAAATGCTTTCTTTTTACTTGTTTGTAATGTGTGTGTGTGTGTGTGTGTGTGTGTGTGTGTGTGTGTGTGTGTGTGTGTGTCTGTCTGAGTGTGTATCTGTGTGTGTTTGTGCTGCAGTATCTGACGGTTTAATTCTGTGTTCCACACCTCTAAACTGCACATAAACATCAGGCTTTCAAACGTCCTGAGAAACAGTTTCAGTACAAAAGCAGCAGGCCTTTGAATAACATTAAAGTCTCTGCCACTTTCCTGACTGTGTGTGTGTATATGTGTGTATATGTGTGTGTGTGTGTGTGTGTGTGTGTGTGTGTGTGTGTGTGTGTGTGTGTGTGTTTGACCCCAGACAGCTTTTCAGCCTATTCAGTTCTTTCAGCCAGACGAGCCTGAGCCACCGCCATAACATTGGATAACATGACGCTGGTATTGAGACACATACACACATATGTGTGTCTATGAGTGTATATATATGTGTGTGTGTGTGTGTGTGTGTGTGTGTGTGTGTGTGTGTGTGTGAGTGCACACAGAGTGCCAAAGTCTCTGCATTGCCTAATCCAGTCAGTCTGAAGGACACTAGAATACACAGTGTATTGATTAATCATTATTGTGATAATGACCTTTACAACATGGACATCTCAAAAGTATCAGGTATCTGCCTCCAAGTCCTCCCACCTTAAGAAATCAGAGTTTTTTGGGGTTTAAACTGAAAAATGTCTCTTTTGTAACGATTGTGGCAGGGTGTGTTTAACACAAAGTTAACGTAATGAGATTCTATTCCAGTAAATCAACTGATTTTTTGGCCTGCATTGTCCCATTTATTTCCGTACCATTCAGACCTTATTTGGAGAGACAGAGGGAAGAGAGAGGAACCGTACTGGCTGATAAGATAAATGTTTTGCGATGAGACAAAGGGAGCATAAGATAAATGTAAGTGAAATGCATTTTGGGAGCTAGAAAGGATGTGAGTAGACAGGACGAGTACAAAAGACGTTTTCTCAGGGATTTCAACAAATCTCATTATAAAGAGAGAAAGTTTGCCTCTGTGTGGGCCCAGTGGAAGAAAAGCGCAGCAGGCATTAACGGAGCATCAGCTTCGTTCTGCCTGGCGTGAATGAATAAGCAGCTAGTTAAACTCTACACAGGGTTCTTTGCTCGTTGTGAGCAGGAGAAATGTGTGTTCAGCTCGTCTCAATACCAGCGTCATGTTATCCAATGTTATGGCGGTGGCTCAGGCTCGCCTGCCTGAAAGAACTGAATAGGCTGAAAAGCTGTCTGGAGTCGAATTACCTTGAAAGAAAGAAAGAAAGATAGAAAGAAAGAAAGAAAGAAGCGAAGCAGAAATTCTGGAGCTTCATTCACACCACACTTTCTGCTCTCCCTCTCTCTCTTTCTCTCTCTCTCCCTCTCTCTCTGTCTGTCTCTCTCAGTCTCTCTCTCCTCTCTATCAGCCTCTATTCTCTCTCTCTCCCTTTTTCTCGCTCTCCCTCCCTCTCTCTCTCTCTCTCTCTCTCACCCTCTCTCTCTCTCTCAGTCTACCTGACTCCACATCTTCTCTTTTATATTCTTTACTTTCGCCTTGAGTCGCCAGGTTCTCACCTTTGCTCTCTCCACACTTCACTCTTCGCAGTAGAATTAATGCCGCTCAGACCTTTTCTCGCGCCGTCCTGGCCCAAACCAACAGCACATGACACTGCCACTCATGCTGGTATCCATGGCAACCGTGTACTGATATCCCTGAAGAGGGAAATGAAGTCTCTGCTGGAGTTGTTCCCTCTTATTAATTTTAATGTCCTCTGTGGCTTGTACCACATGTACAGTAGGCCTTATATATTGTAATTAACATAAGTGGTTGATAATGGTTGTGTTGTGGCTGGATCCCAACAGACGTGAGAAGTTTATGTCGCGTAAAATTCACCAAGAAGTCAGAGCTTCATATATTTTAGCAGAGCTTCGCATAATGTTTGTAGTTTGAATCTCCATGTCACACGTTATCAACACCAGGGCTTAATTAATACGTAAAGTGTAAAGTAAAATGGACATTAGTCACAGTGTGAAATTCTTTCTCTGTATTTAACACTTTCATGCAGCGCCTGTGGAGCAGTGTGTAGGGACATTACTTTGCTCATTACTTTTACTTAGCAGTCCTGTGATTCAAACCCACAACCTTCTAATGACAGGGGCAACTCCCTAACCTAACCTCCCTAACTCCCTAATTTCTTGTAATATTGTTGACTGGGATATGGACTGATTGTGCTTTGTTGTGGATTTTTTCAGAGAGAGATGGTGTACACGTCCCGAGATTCGTCACCCACACGTCGCCTGAACACACTGCCCGCCTCCACGTCGTCCCCGTCCGGTTCCTCACCGTCCCGCTCTCGCTTGTCCTATGGAGGAGGGGGTCGACCTCCCTCATTTGGTGGTCAAGGCCACCCTCACTCATCAGGCGGCTCTCAGCACGGGCATCACCCACCCCCCTCCCATGGGCCAGTGGCTGGGGGACTGACAGCCTCTCCCTCCGCCATCCTGGAGCGCCGGGACGTCAAGCCGGATGAGGAGGTGGCTGCCAAGAACATGGTGCTGCTGAAGAACGAGGGTCTTTATGCTGACCCCTACAACCTGGTCCACGAGGGGCGTCTCAGCATCGCCTCTACGCAGTCTCTGGCGACCATCGCCGACCCTTTCAGTTTCCCGGTGTCCGGGGGTCTCTACCGGCGGGGATCAGTGAGGTCCCTCAGCACGTATTCAGCTGCGGCACTGCAGGGAGACCTGGACGACCAGCTCTATAAGCCGGGGGGGTCGATGTACACTGACACCTACGGTCCTGCCTCCTCCACGCTGACCATGGGCTTCCGCCTGCCCCCGTCATCCCCTCAGAAGGTCCCGGATGTGCAGCTGCGGGACAGGGACTCCTACCTGGGTTCACCCAGTCGTGGCTCACCCGTCAGGCAGAGCTTCCGCAAGGACTCTGCCTCCTCGTCTGTCTTCGTGGAGAGCCCCAAGTCCAGGCCTGGCTCCAGCTCGGAGCCTCTGGGTGACGTGGGCCGGAATACATCTGGATTCGGGTCACCGCTGGCGGGGAATGAGACGGACACGCAGTAAGGATCCTGTGTCTGTGAATGGCTTGTGCATGTGTGTCCTGGTTTTTGTCTTGAGTGTGTTAGTGGCAGTGAAAGGGTAACTGTCAGAAGTCAAGTCAAAGTCAAAGTCAAAGTTAACTTTATTGTCATTTCACCGTATATAAGTATACAAGGAAATGAAATGGTGAGAGCTCTGGATCAGCAGTGTATATACAAATACTTAGAAGAAATAAGATTTAGAATAAAAAATTTGAAATAATATAGACAGACAAGACAAAACATTGTGCAAGACAAGCAGTGCAATCAGACAGTATATATCTGTGGTATATCTAACTGTGTGTCTATTTGAGTTCAGCACCTAACTAACTATGTGTCCATTTCAGTGGTTCCTAGTCTCTGTCTGGCATAATTATGGTGTGCACAATTTGGACATGTATTCATCTCTTTGTCTACATTCTTCCTCCTCCTTACCTAGTGCATAGTTAGTTGAAAATGTTATCACAAATATTATTTGCGTATCTAAAAAAGGCTCAAACAGCTCTAGGACCAGCGGTTGGTCATGACTATTAAAGGATATCTCAAAGCTTGGACAAACTAACATTGTATGTTAGAACATCAGACTAAGACTTTTTAAACATGTTTCTTTAGGGCTTTATTGTAAAATGTGTGTTTTTTATGCATGTTTTTAGGGCTTTATTGTAAAATGCATGTTTTTTATGCATGTTTTTAGGGCTTTATTGTAATGCTGGTTCATGACGTTTCTTAAGCCAGAGCTGCCTCTACATCTTATTTAAACATCATAACCCTTGAAAGGGTTGTAATTGCCTTAGGTTTTAAAAACTGCTGACAATATCTCTCCTAATTTCCAAATAAAAATAGTGTTCTTTAAACCATTATTTTAAAGCATGATTTAAAGCATGATTTTAAAACAAAAATAAGATGATGCAGTGTTTACAGAACTTGAATAATCCAAAGAAAATAAATTCTCTTGTTCACTCTTAAACAAAATGACAACAATTACCTTTGATGAACTTCTAGTAGTGTTTTGCCATCCAACTGGTCACATTGCAAGAGCAGAGTATAACAGCAGTGTTTTATACTTTTCCTCACTGAATCAGTTGCAATTGGGTCAGCTCTATACTTACAGTACATTTGTTTGTTTGTTTGTATTATATATTTCTAGCATATGTTATTGTCATTACAAATGTGTAGCTCTCTGATAACAATCGTATATTTAGTTATACCCCCTTTAGCACAGAACAGCCTTTTTAATTAGTTGACTGACTGTTTCTGGTTTGTCGGAGCAGGGAAAACACCAGAAGAAGCCGGGCTGTTTGCGCTGTCTTGTTTTTTGGTGTTGCGCTGAAATGAAATCCCTGGCTGCAACAGAAGCAGAAATTCAGGAAATGCTGGGCTGAAACCCAAAACTGAAAAAGGCTGATGATAAAAAAGAACAGATGGCATTGGTGCGCTTGCAGGGTCTTCCTTCCTACTCTGTTCTTTTACTGTATTCTAAGTGTCGAGAGGGAAGTCAAGTCAAGGTGACCCAAGTACTTGGACGTGGTGTTCTGTCTCGATGCTTTGAAGGAACAGTAATTAATGTCCCGCACAGAACCTGCTTGAACGTGTCATTTCGGCTCAGGAAAAGAAAGTTAGCTCTAAATTTGCCAGTTTATAATTCACATCTTCTGTTACACCCAAAGGCATCAGAAGGTAGATTTTGTTCCATTTAGAGTGAAATGAAAAATTCCCAGCTTTCGGCGAAGAGATGGGAATAAACAGCACTTTTAATGACTATTCCTCATTTTCATTACCAGTTAAATTACTTGTAAAGTCCTTTTGAAGCCTTGAAATGTGAGATTTTGAAACCCTCTCATGTCCTGTTTAATCACTTGATTATATTTTACAAAAATGGCCATTTTTCTCTTTTGGCCAAAAACTGAAAGTGTTCATTACAACTATACTAGTGCCCACCCACTTGTTTTCCATTCTCCCCTTGTTTTCTTTTGTTTTTACTTTTTTCTCTTTATTCCTGAGCGTCTGTTTTTGCCTATATTTTCAATTTGCTGTAAAGTGACCTTGAGCTTGCTATATAAATAAAATAAAACCATAAATAAAACATATTATTACTCCGAAACCAGGACTAGAAAACACCAATGAAGACACACTGCAGAGAAAATGATAGAGAAAATGAAACCTCTTAGTCACTATATCTGATATTTCTCATTCTTCACACTGCTGTGAGATAAGTATTATAAGATGATTCAGCGTATTTAGAGAGGCTTACTAGCTTTAAGTCATTTTATTTTCTCTGCCTTTCATCTTATGAGCAGTAGGATGGGCTCCAGCAGTTGTTCATCACTGGTTAAGATAAACAGTGTGTATGTGAGTGTGTGTGTTGATGTCTTTGTGTTTGGATACATGTGAGTGTGTGTGTGTGTGTGAGTGTGTATGTATGTATTTGTGCGTGGATATATGTGTATATGTGTGTGTGTGTGTCTGTTTTATACTCATGTTTGGCCTCTATTAGTAGGGACCGTATGGAGGCCATGGAGAAGCAGATAGCCAGTCTGACTGGTCTGGTCCAGAGTGTACTCACCAGAGCCCCGGACAGTGACAGCACGTAAGACTTTTCCCTCATACACACTCATATATACACATTCACAGTCACTCATGTGGAATGTCAGTCATTTGCTAGAAATCATTAGAAAGCATTGCTAGAAAGCATCTGACCATTCAACTCAAAGCATCACATTTGTTCACACAGAGCACTATGTGATTGGTCTCATTCGAAGCTTGCAGACTGTCTTGTTTGTGCTACTCAGTGCTTCTCATGCGTTTGTTTTGTGCTCAGAAAACCAGCGTGTCTCTGCTCAGAGGCCGTGGATTGTTGTGCTTTGTGTCTGTGGCTGCGGCCTGTTTGTCTGTGGAGTCTTTGGCTGCATCACGGACGCACCCCTCCTCCTCAGCTTTCTTCTTGGTTTGTCTGCGCTGATGATCTGTCAGATCATTCATAATGGACATCTGAAGCCCATCAGCAACAGCATGGGTCCTGCAGACCAACACAGAGAACATTCAGATCAGTCAGACTACAAATCATAAATAGAAAGTTCAAGTTTCAGTGCTGTCAGCTCTTTGGTAGGGAATGGTAGACTGGATTAGTACGTCACTGTGTTAGTTTTATTCGTTTAAATAGTAAAGCTATAGCGTTATTAGTAGCACTACTGGGTCAGTAATACAGAGTTAGTATAGCATGCGCTTCTGTGGAACTGAAGTTCAGTATCTGTTTGGTTGTAGAAAAGCACAGCATTAGTTCTGTTTCAGTGCTTTTTTAAGGCTCTTCCACACCGAGCAGGCCAACAGCAGTCAAGTGCGACACCCAGACAGCTGGCCTAGAGTGGAAATTCCCAGTTCAAGTCCTGTGGACCCCTCACTGTGCACATATTTTGGTGCCTCGTCTCATGTAGCACATCTGATTCAGCTCATCAGCTAATTAACAAGCTCCTCATGTGCTAGGTCAGGTGTAGGGAAAACAGAACACGCAGTGTCCCGGGACTGACAGCAGAACCCACTGCTTTCAAGTATCAAGTTTAAAAATCTACACAGGTGCTCTAGTACCATTGCCAGTATTGCTGAGACCGCTGTTTAGATGTTCCCTAAATTACAAGCGAACACGGGAAATGTACAGGCTAAGTATTTTTATTTACAAGCAGAACTTTTTTGCTGGTTACTAATCAAACAAATTACCTATCCGTGTGTGGGTATCCCGACTTATCATTCATTTTAACTCAGTCTTGAATATTAAAGCTAATAAATACTTTCATTTAAGCCACATTTTCAGAATACAAGTACACTTTCAAAATGCACTATACTTCCTAGTCTAAATATTGGAAATTTAGCATCATAAAAAACAGTCCATTTTTTAATGCAGTCATTTATGATGTCACAAATACTAATCCACTTACATATAGTTGCTTATTTAACCTACCACGGTTTATCTTTACTTACAATGACCTACCCATTCAGGAAATCTGCCAGTTATAATAATAATAATAATAATAATAATAATAATAATAATAATAATAATAATAGGGGCCCCATAGTGCCATAGTGAGTAGCACTGTTGCCTCACACATTCAGGGTCGGGTGTTTTAATCCAGGTTCTGGTCTTGTGTGTGGAGTCCGTATGTTTTTCTTGTGGTACTGTTTCTCCCATTGTCCAAAGACAGACGGGTCAGGTGAATTGGGGTGAGTCACTGCTTCGCACCTGTAGACCCCGGGATAGACTCAGGGTACCCGTGACGCTAGTGGGGATTAATGAATTAATAATAATAATAATAATAATAATAATAATAATAATAATAATAATAATAATAATACAATAATATCAATAATAATGTTACAAATGTAATAAGACCATGGCATAGAGGTGGCCCAGAAAGAGTGGGGGAGGGGACAGCCCCTCTTAGTCAGGAAGGCCTCGTACCGGCATTGTTGCACTGCTCAGCCCAAGTAGCCTTAAAACCACAAGAGAAAATCACACTTGATCGTGTTCCCAATACAACAGCAGACTCCAAAATAATACAAAGCAAACTAAGTCAATACACAGCAGCAGCCATAATGCACCTGGCTACTTACAATGGAACACACACACACACACACACACACACACACACACACACACACACACACACACACACACACACACACACACACACAGTAGATTCATCAGTGTAGCCTTTTATGTTGTAGTTGAGTCTCACTTTGTTTTTAGCCGCTCGCCATTATGGAAGTGTGCAAAACACTGTGGATTTAGTGGAGCATGATGATTGGATGGTGGAACATCCAATAAATGAGTCCCTGAAACAAGGCCTGCTCAAAGAAGTTTAAAAAACTGTAGACTTCAGGCAGTGTTGAGTACCAGGTGTCCCATTACAATTATACAAGTTATCCTTCAGTAAATGAGTGCTTATGTTATGTTTGTGTGACACCGACACAGAAAATCTTGAGAGGGACGTCAATTCGGAGCCATTCTTAGTCCAAGTAACACAGAAGTGGTGAGGAATTTGAGGTGAGGTCTAATCTGAGTTTCTCTGTCTGCCTATCACAGTTTCTCTGTTCCCCACTAATGCAGCTCACTAAAGAGCCTCATAATCAGTCGAGGAATTGGATCCGTTCTTGAGTGCAGGATTAAAAACACTGTTCTAAAATGGAGTTGTCGTATGGAATTAATGACATAAGTATTTGAATTTAAAAAAACATTGATTGATAATGCATGCAAGTTACGTAGTGAAGTTTAATTGTAATTACAGAATTTAAGATTCAACATAGAAACTCAGCAAAAACAAATCATAAAAAAAATGTATCAATATTATTCAGCACCTTTGGCTTTGCTATTTAAGGTGGGCTATTTCACTGGGACAAAATCAGCTGGAAATTCAGTTGGAAATTTTGTCACACATTTACTTTCATAACGTTACACCAGCCTCGTCTGAGCTGGTTTGTTTTCCCTGGTGTTGGTTTGGTAAGTGTGGAAGAGCCAGTACTTACAGCACTGCAGCGGTTATGGAGGCTCAGGGATTGTAGAGAGGTGTTGGTTCAGTGTTGCGTTCTGCAGTGTGTTGGGGGCGGCGTCAGTATCACGGCTGTGTGATCCTCAGATGCGGCCTGCTGCGTCTCTGCATGATGGCTGGCTGCCCTCCGGACCAGGGGGCGGACTTCTCACGGCCCTTCCCTTTCTCTTCCAGCGAGAAGACGGAATCCACCAGCGACGGCTCCGCCACGGGAAGTGAGTACTGACCCTAGTGTCCTGTCCTGTTGAGGCATGTTGGCATGTCAAGATTGGGGCAAAGTAGATTGACTACTGAATTTTGTCAGCTACTACCATTATGATTATGAATGAATCACCCAGTGACAGACAGAGGACATCCAGGGCCCCATAGCCCACCGCCGCAGGCCAGTAATAGCAGAAAACTATTTAGTTAGCAATTTATGGATAACTCAGCTTAAAATGCATTTGTTTTAGCTCAGTCTTCAATGTTAAAGTAAAAAACACTATTATTATCAAGTAATGAGTAGTTTACTGTTTTATTATTATGATATTATTTTACTTACATTTTTGGTAAACATTGTTTCAGAATTTTCAAAATATACCAGTTGCCTCCTGGTCTATCTGTGGAATATTAGCACCAGTTTGTCTATTTAGTTATTTTCTGATGCGCAATAACTAAATATTCACAAATGCCAACTCGCTGCTTATTTAGACTGTTGCAGGTCATCTCTGTGTATTTATGTTAGTGTTTCAGCCCACACTGTTGTACAATACAGGGTAGCCAATCAGAACAGAGGTCATTTACATAAATTAGTCCTTATTACATAATAAGCCAGAGTAAAATAGCCTGTTTAAATTCTAATGGATATAGAGAGGTTGGAAACAGTCATGTGTTATGGCTAAACTTAGGCAAAACTAGGCAGTGTCATGGCTAATCTTAGAAAAACATATTTAGAAAAAAAGATACATGATTCTTTATTTGTCACATACACAGTTATACAAGTACAATACGTAGTGAAATGAGCCCCTAACACTAAAGTACTAATCCCAAAGTAATCAAATAACTGAAATAAATTTAAAGAGAAATTTGGAAATCTTGAACTAAGGTAATAAAAAAATGCAGAAAAAATGTATTTCAACGGAACAGGCATTACAAAGTAAGATCTGTACAGTGTGCAAAATGTAACACAATAGAATAACTGCTGTAAAGTGCGGTGTGCTTGGTTGCTGGTTGATGGACATAATTAGCTTGCTTGCTAACAATGAATCCTTTGATTGCAGTTATTAAGTGAACTTGCTAGCTGATAGCAAGTATACAAACACGTATACTTGGTGTTATCTGTCTCTTTTTGACTAGGTTTCCTTTTCTGACTCACATTTGAACTGTTATCTCTGACAAGGACCAAGCCTAGTCCTAGTTCTGGCAACACTACTTAATTCCTGCTACATAACAGTGACCTAACCATGCAGATGTCATATGCTGTCATAGGCTGTCATGATATATTATGTCCATTAATGTTATAGTGTTCTTACCATTGCTGTTTAATCTCCATTAATTGTTGATTATAGTAATACTACTAAATGACTACTGGAATACTGAACTTCCACAAGAACACACTGATCTACTGAATATGCAATCACTATTTACTGTATAATGTTTTTTGTGTTTATTCATTTTAGTTACGAAAAATAAAGTTATGATAGTTATGATAAAGTTATGATGAAGTTATTTAGTAATATTAATTAATTTAAAAAAAACTCACTATACCAGGTGTCTTTTGCACAATATTGTACATTTAAGAAAAGTGTTACCTAATACACTTTCTAAGTGGATTTCTATTTAGAATGTTGTATGGCCCGGGACTTGGCTTAATCCCTGTCTGGGAACTTTTTTATCTTCTCTACCCATCACTTGCTCTCTCTCTCTCTCTCTCTCTCTCTCTCTAAAAGGCCTCAAAGAGTGCTTTCTGAGAGGCTAGTTCAAACACACTACCGAGGGGGTCAGATTGGTTAGATTTGCCTTCGAATGTTTTCCACTCTGGGTGTAATATAAGTTACCCCCTCATTGAGAAGATTTCTCAAGGGTCTCGGTGTCTCACACTGTCTTTGAACTATGGCCAGTTCCCCCGATGTAGAGTTTCCTCTCTTTCTGCTTTTCTGTTTGTTTGGGTTGCTCTGCGTTTTTTTATCCTCTGGCTTGAACGAGCTGACCGTCTGTACTGTATGTTACAGCTGGCCGGCTGAAGAGGAAAGGTAGCTCTGTCTCTGCTCGAGTGTCTTTCCAAATTGTCTGGCCTGTGTGTGCAAGCGCGCACGCACACAAGCTTTAGTGTGTATATGTGTGTGTGTGTTTCTGTGCCTTAACTATGGCTCATTCTCTCTCCTCCACAGTCTAGCTCACTCTCTCCCTAAGTCCATGTCTATTTTACAGTCCTACACAGTTCCTCATTAGATGTGTGTATGTGAGTGTGTGTGCTTGGGTGTGTGTGCTCCTGTCACAGGGTGAAATGATTCCCTGTGGAGTTTATTTTCTGTTGAATGGAATAGTGTTTGAATGCAATGACAAAACCTAAATTTGAATCACGAAACAGTTTAAGAAATCTGTAACTTTCAGTTTTTTTAAGTTCATTCATACATTTAGTGCTTAGGCCTTCTAGGTCAAAGTAACCTGTAATAAACTGCAATAACCTGTATGGCACTAATACACTAGAAGCTACACTTAAACCTTGCTCCTTGGGTAATGTTTAGTTAGCTACTTCACTAAATTTTGCTTGCTAGCTTGTATTTAACCAGCTATCTCACTCAATTTAACTCCCTAGCTGGTGTTTACCTCAGTGAGTTTTGCTCCTTAGATCATGTTTAGCATGCTGCCTTACTAAAATGTACTTGCTAGGTAATGTTTAGATAGCTAACTAACTAAATTTTGCTAGCTAGTTAGTGATTTTTTACTCTCTGGATAGTGTTTAGCGAGCAGCCTCAACTACATTTTGCTATTTAGTTAATGTTTAGTTTGCCACCTCACTAAATTTTGCTTGTTAGCTTGTATTTAGCTAGCTCCTCACAAAAAAATGTAATAGCTTGCTTGTATATATAATATTATATAACATAATATGTGCCAAATATTAATGACAAACACAGTTCTGTTCACCAGAGGGCCATTGGATTCTGGCTAACTATAAAGCTATAAAGTTTAGATTATGATGACTCAAATTTGAGGCAGTGAAGTGAATCTCCTGAAAACGTGAAGTGAAGTGAACATCCCAGGGCCTCATTCATTTGCATGGTGATAAAGACCATCACTGTTAATTACTGATCATCAGTGATGCCCTCATAAGATATTTATTCTGCCAGTGGCGTTATTGATGTAATACAAATGTAAGATATATTTGCTCAGGGACTATGTGTGACTGTTTATACAGTTGAGTGGAAGAATCTGGCCCTGCTCTCTGGAGCCATCCACTTGGATGACACTCCTCAAAACATGACATGTTTCTGTCAAAACCCCAGAGCTGTGACTGAGCATGTCGGCAGCAGGAACAACTAGTAAAACTGGAGATTTCTGAATCTGATTATGCTCTGTCATGGATATATTAAAGTTGCATTCACATCTGATTCCTTTTAATAGTAAATTGATTCCATAATTAACTTTCCTTGGTACCTGTGTGAGCTTGCCAGGACACTAGAGAATGCTGCTATTCCTATATATCCTACATAACACTAATAGCATGTTCACTCGAATCATATGGACTGTTGAGGAGACAGTTCGCTGTGCTCCCAATATATTTATATATTTGAGTGTGAGTGTGTGTGTGTGTGTGTGTGTGTGTGTGTGTGTGTGTGGTGG
>JBBPDE010000026.1:4841945-4853748 GCA_037974605.1 Nannopetersius ansorgii | reverse complement strand
GTTTGAATGAGTGTGGTGGCATGTCTGTTTGCCATAATACAGCCAGGTATGAGTGTGTGCTTCAGTTCTCCACTCACACTCGTGTTCTGTCCCAGCTACTGCTGTTAGGTTTAACAGTCTTTAGAGGACATGGTGCAAAAATGCATGTAATAAAAAAAAACAAATCTAGATCACAATATCCCACTTACGCCAGATAACAACACCAATAACACCAACAGCAACAACAACAACAACAACAACAATACTACTACTACTACTAATAATAATAATTTACTTTCTCAAACTTAAGGTTGCTTTATAAATAGTTCAGACATAAAACAAGAAAAAGCATTTAACAGTAGTAGATAAAAAAAGAAACTAAAAAACTGTAATCGATATAAATAAGCTTTACAGATGAAACTCGTTTTATTGATTACAGTTTTATAACTCACACTGACTGAACATAATAAAGACTTGGAACAGAGGACCTTTCAATTCAGTCCAACTATAAATTAAAAACAAAAAGAATAACCAATAAGCTAATAAATAGAAAAAAAGTAAATTACTAAAAGGAAAAATGTCAAAAACATAGAATAATCATATTATCTTAAACATTCTTATGACAATCCGGCAGTCAAAAATCATCTTAATTACCATAATGCTCTTCAGACTCTCTGTCAGAGCGTCTGGCTGTTGACCCGTATGGTGGTGAGGACAGTCATGCCACTAGTGCAGGCTGTTGCTTTAGCCAAGCTGGTGAACTTTCTCAGGTTAATTGATGAGCTGAGAAAAGAAAAGCCCATCAGTCCTAACAGTGTGACCGTTGTCATCCAGACAAAATAAATCCTGAGACACAATAACGTGTGCAGATGCAAGTTCTGTAAAGCGTGTTCAGCGTAGCAGCAGTAGATGGGAAAAAACACATTTGTGGGCGGGGCATGGGAGAGGTCAACAAACACATGCCCAGCTCTTGATCTTTGACTCTTGTCCTGTACTGTCTGTTAGCTCTGACCCCGTCGGCCCCGCTGGCCCTGATGCCGCCGCCGCCCGCCATGACCCCGCAGGGCTCCAGCGTGTCCCGCCTGCAGATGCAGCTCCACCTGCATGAGCTGAAGCAGAACGCCACCGACCTGCGCAAACAGCTGGACCAGCTGAGAAAGATGCAGGTAACTCCCCTCACAGTTAGGAATCACTGGAAGCTGAGGACTGTAGCTTTAAAATAGCATTGTTACATAATCAAGTCCAATAATTTGTGTTCAGTTCATAATTTGATTAGAAATATTACAAATAAACAGAGGCATGCAGTGAGGAACAGTTCTCCAGGCTTCCTGAAAGACTTTTAGAGACTCTCATTTCCAGTCCAGTCCCTGAATCTGAACCGTTTCAGAGGAATATTGTTGTTTGTTAAGACACACAGTGACCTACGTATGAATAATTCAAGCAGAACAAAGACCATCTAACTTAAGTCCTGAACCAGTGAAGAAACAGGAGCAGATGATTCCAGATGATTAGGCGGTGATCAGTATACTGGCGGTGCTGAATGCTGAGTGGTTGGAACTCCTTTATCTAGAATGCCTGTCTTTAGGCACTTGGCAGCCTATTGCAGAAAATTATTTCTTCTTATATCCTTTGACTTAATTTATACCAATGATAAGACAGCTTGACAGGCATAAAATAGGATTTTTGCACTAACAAGGTGATTAAAGGAAGATCAAGACTGTTGTACATTCATTTATTTATTTAAGTTGCAAGCAGAAGTATTTGAATCTTTAATTATTTTTTTGTGTTGAAAAAGCATCCAACAGAAAATGGATTTCCCCGCTTGGTCTAGTTAGAAACAGTCAAAACATACATTAAGTATTACTGTGTATTGATAGGTAGTTTACAAAAGTGCTGTTTGTCTGGAGCTACAAGGTTAATGTAGCAAACGGAGGCCAACAAACATTAATCAGCATGATGTGAATTTCATGCATAAATTATAAGTCAAGTAGAGCTTTATTGTCATCCCAGCTACATACATTAATGTACACAGTGAGACGAAATATCGTCCTGCTCTTTTAATTTTGCATCAGTTTTTCATGCTGATTTCAGATCTGCTTTTTTCAGTCACATCAACTTTTTGAATTATGAGTAATACTAGATTTGCAATAGACTTGCATGCGTTTTTATTCAACCGCAGGCACCAGTCAATAACCAGTTTCAATATTTTCAGTGTGAAGTCAGATAGATGCACACTGTTGCACAGATATAATGTCAATGTCAGTTAGCTACCAGTGGGACTCCGAGATTCAAGATTCTTTATTTGTCACATGCATAGTCATACAGGTACAACACGCAGTGAAATGTATTCTGAACCGCTGAATGTGTAACACATTATAGGCAATAAGTACATTTTAAGTAGAAAAAATCTAATTTTCTGAGACACAAAATAAAACAAGGAAATAAGTACAAATAAGTAGCTATAAGTCAAAATGTAAGTACAGTTTAAATTTTTAAACACAATCTGAAAATTTAAACTCTAAAAGTAAATAACTTAACAAGGAGCACATCTCGAATCTATTACGAAAGGTACATTTGTGAGAAGCGCATCTTTTGTCACAGTTTGCAAAGTTGAAATTTGATCATTCAGTGCTAATGTGCCCTGCAGCTAAATTTCTTTAATGCTCTGCTACACTTTTGGGCCTGTGAGCACCAGCACAGCTGACAAAAAAACCTCCAGAACGCATGAGGAGGGTCGTTCAGAGGAAATATCAAGCACGAGAGAAACAGAGGCAGTCCTGTTTGTTTCTGACACATTGGGGTCTTTCTGAGCCCAGGAGTGCCTTAAGAAGCGCAACAAGAAAAACATGAGTTATCTGCTTGCAGCGGCGAGTTTGTGCAGAGAGACACGCAGAGCAGCCATCCCAGAACAGCAGTCTTCTCCGGCTGAGGCGCGTCTAACATCGCGTAAAACACACAGACAGAACAAACAGCGGGGATGTTCATCCGCCGCTTCCACACATTTTACTCAGAATCCTCCAGCCGTCACAGCAGTGACAGACTCGGGCCACGAGTGGAATAATAAAATGATGAGAAGTGGAATAGTGAAGTGAAAGTGAACCATTTGTCACGCGTGAAGACACCACAGCGCAGCACATCGTGTGAACAGTGTGAAATTTGTCCTCTGAATTTAACTCACTCACCCAAGTGGAGCAGTGGACGGCAAACAATGCTGGCAGTTATACTGTTCTACATATACTGTACACACACACACACACACACTGTATACGCCACATTCTCTGTACTATGCTGTACTATATATATACTACACAAACACGAAACTTTATACTCACTTTATACTCTATAACACACACACACACACACACACACACACACACACACAGGCATACACACACAGGCATGCACACACACACACAGGCATACACACCACATTCTCTAATACAGTACTGTATACATACTACACTAAATAATTTATAAACTCACTTTATACTATATGCCATATCCATCACACACCCACACAGTGTATACTCCATATACACTGTACAATGTACTATGTACTACACAGACACTACAGAGTTTATAAACTCACTTTATACTATATACCATGCACACGAGAGAGAGAGAGAGAGAGAGAGAGAGAGAGAGAGAGAGGAGAGAGAGAGGGCAGAGAGAGTAATAGTTATTCTTAACCCTGCACTTAACACTGATCACACAAGTGTGTGTGTGTGAGAGAGAGAGAGAGAGAGAGAGAAAGAGAGAGGCAAGAAAACAATAAATACTGTAAATCATTCTTGTGTGTGTGTGTGTGTGTGTGTGTGTGTGTGTTCTGACCTCTGACCCTGCCTGTTGCCATGAGAGACAGCAGTGGGTGTAAAATGTTCATGCAGTTCATGAATTATTCAGTAAAGACACCACAGAGTACACTGAGGCATGCACACACACAGACAGACAGACACACACACACACACACACACACACAGACACACACACAGGCGAATAAGCACACTACTAAGACACACACACACTATGATGTGTGGAGAACAAGTGACAAAACTCTAAAAAAGTAATTGCCTGAGGGCGTAAGAGCAGCATCTGCAAAACACCAGACTTTTACACGCACACACACGCGCACACACACAAACACACACACACACAAGGGCAGCGCAGTTATAAGGACATTACAATGAAGGACTAAACTGTACATAAACAATCAGTCATTATTGGACTGAATAGATCTAGACTACACATCAAACCTGTCAAGGACACACTGAGCTTATAGACTTCACACAAACACAATCAAGGTCACACCAGCAGACTAATTGACTATAAGAAGAGATGGAGCAAGGCAAAGACAGGTCAATATGTTCAAACACACACACACACACACATACACACACACACACACACACACACACACATTTACATGCCCTTCAAAAGTATTATTTTCTGTATTAACCTTTACTGTATAGATGAAATATAAATGAGACACCAGTGTGTATGTCATGTTTTATTCAGAGTTTGAGGTAATTTAGAAAGTTATTAAGTGATAAATAAGATTCTGAGATTATCTGTTTCCAGTCATTTTGTGACCTTGAGATGTGATCAGCACTTTAATATGAGACATTCTGAATATGAGTTTTACTGATCGTCTTAATTTTAATAGAATTTCAATGTAGATGTAAATTTTATTAGAAGTTCCGTCAAAAATCTGTCAGTTTTATTAGATGTTCATGCTGTGTGTTATTTCAGTCCTTTTGCAGCATTTTGCATTTCTTTTTTATTGCTTCCTATCAGAACCTGTGAAGATGCTGGGGCCTAACAGATACGTATTGTGTGTGTGCGTGTGCGTGTGTGTGTGTGTGTGTGTGTGTGTGTGTGTGTGTGTGTGTGTGTGTGTGTAGCTGCAGAATCAGGACTCTGTGCGCTCCCTGATGAAGCGGACGGAGACAGAGCTGAGTGTGAGGGTGTCTGATGCTCTGAGGAAGCAGGAGGACCCGCTCCAGAGACAGCGCCTCCTGGTGGAGGAGGAGAGACTCAAATACCTCAATGAGGAGGAGCTCATCATACAGCAGCTACAGTGAGACACACACACAGACAATTTACACCCTACAATATCTTCTGAAAGCTATAATCAGTCCACTCTACCCCCCATCTCAATCTAGAACCTCTAATAATAATGTGACTCAATTAATTCCATAAGTAAATAATGTTACATTCAGTAATTAATCAGAATCAGAGAACTTCATTGATCCTGGAGTAAAATGCTTGAACTACACAGACACACAGAAACATAGAGACAAGAACGAGATGAATAAAAAGTCTAAATAAAATCAAAAGAAATCTCAATGAGATCTCTATGAAATACACTATGTTTTATACAGAAATGCTGGGGTGTAAATATTATAGATAAATTTACAATTAAGTGAATCACTAATAACACAAATGGGGCTGTTATTGTATGTAATAGAGATCAAAAGTAGATCAGCAATGATATTCAGTTCAGTAGTGAAATTTCACGTGTATAATAAAGTGATTGCACATAATAAAATGATAATCAATAAATTGACATTACTGTATTTCTCATATTGAAGTGCATCTGTCTGTGCAACTGTTCACATTTAAATTTGTTAATGATTCCGACAGTTTTACCACTTCTTGAGCCTAATGGAGGTTTATACAATATACAATGTTTGTAAGTGTTAAAAAGTCACTCTGGATATTAGCACTTTCCGCGTTATTGTGGGGAAATCTGCGTGTGACTGAATCGGCGACTCCTGATTTGCGTAAAACTGGGAGGTTGCTGTACTTGTTTTCGTTGGGCAGTGTGTATTTGTAGAAGTTTTCTCTCTCACATAATACAGGGACCAGATGATTATAATGGCTAACCTACTGCCATTTACTCATGTCAATAGTTGACACTGGCCTGTCTTTGGTGCTGTGGCTGCTTTTAAGAGACACCTGTCAGGCAAAAGGCAAACTTTTTTCACCAAGTCTTGTTTTTCCCCCTCATTTCTGGCAGGTTTAGGTTGTTTGACCTCTTGAAATTGTGAATAATTATGACAAAATAATGCAGAACTTAAAAATGATAACAAAACCAACACAGACTAGCAGAAAACATGGAAACTGTTCATAGAAAAGCCCTTTTTTTATTATAATTACTCATTCTTTTCTCCTACCTGGTGAAAACAGCATTTGTACTAAAAGGTTGTGTGTGAGTCAGGAGTTTTGGCCTTATTACTGGCACTAAAAGGGCCTTTATATATCTTAATAGCAGGTCAACTTAGAGGATACAGATACTGAGTATGAGAGGCCACATCATATTGCACATAATCACCTCCCAGCTGGAACACTATTGTGAGGATTTTATTAGATTCAGCCATGAAAGCACTAGAGAGGCGAAGCACTGATAGATGACTAGTGACTGCTGGATGATAAATTCTGGATCACAAACAACACTAGATATTTGTAATGCTATTGACCAGGGTAGTATAAAGCCCGCCCAGCACTAGGCTGTGGAGTTCTTTGCAGTGATCCAGAATTAATCATCCTGCATCAGTACCCGGCCTCACTAATGCGCTTGTGGGGTAATGCAATCTTATCCACACAACAATGTTCCATCATGTATAGTAATGCCTAGCCAGAAAAGTAGAGGCTGTTATTCCAGTATATGAGGAACAAACTCTCTCTGAATTACCTTAGTTTCAGCAAAAAGGCTGAGACAGCAGTGATTTGAGCTTTTGGATGAATACTGCACAGTACATATACTGGACATATACTGTATTTAAAACACATACGTGTAAAGTGTCCATTTGTCATATGTCAACACACCACAGCACACAGTGTGAAGAGCATGCAATTCTTCCTCTGTATTCCTCTGTATAACCCATTCACCAAGCGAAGCAGCGGGCAGCCAGGAACTGGACAGGATGACCATAAAGCTTTTGCATAGGAATACAGAAATATGTCATCAACAGCTGTGGACACATGCATAGTGTGATGAAATGTTACTCAACGGTCCACAGTGCAACAAATAGCAACATTCAACAGAGTGCAAGTTACAACAGAAACAGTAAACACAACACAATAAATAAACACCACAACAGTGTTATGGTAATATAATGTACAGCGGATATTGTGGCCGACTTTGATTTTGTTGCAGTGTTGCAGATGTGATTCTCTCTCCAGAGTTTATGGCTAGTCGTCGTCCCAAAACCGCGTTTGAACCTAGAAAGTTTTTCTGTCAAAGCCACTTTTGTCATTATTTATAGTCTTGTTTGAGTTTGTAATTTAGTTGTGTGATGAAAACCTAACCCAACTAACTTGTTAGCGATGTCCTGGTGCACTTCCGCGTTTCTCACAGTGTGTGGCGCGAGAGGCAGAGCACCCTCATGGACCCAGGACTGAACCTGGATTAGTGAACTGTGTTAAAGGAGGAGCCACAGTTAAAAAGGGCTAGAGAATGAGGAGGATGTAAGAGTAGAGAAAGAGTAGGGAGTGGGAGAGTGTGGTGAGGTTTCAGCCAGTATGGTGGTGGTTTTGTAGCCTAGTCTGAAGTGTAATGTCTTTAATTTAAAATCATTTCTGTGCACTGGCTCTTGTGTCGCTGTGCATGTGTTCCGGTAGGTGGTTAGCCCCCCTGGCCTGTGGGTGGACGCCACAAGTGTTAAATTTGTTACTGTCATAGAAAACTCCCACTGAAATTTATCTTCAGCCCAAACAGACAGTAGTGCTTGTACTTTGTCGACATCCTAGTCGATAGTTTGTGTCTCCATTGTAGTTTTTTTGCACAGACAGTAAAAAACAATGGCCTCTTTCCATATTGTGATGACAGCATTTCGAGCATCCACAAAGCAGTGATGCAGTCAGCTCAGCTGCAGCCCACCTTTGATCATGCCATCGAGCAGCTCTTGTACAGGTCACTTTTGGCTTTTGGCCATCACTCTTGGCTTGCTCATCAGAGGCATTTCATTTACACACATTCTCACACACATTTATTTCACATTTATTTCATTTTGTAAAGCTGCTTTGTGACAATGACCATTGTTAAAAGCGCTATATAAATAAAATTGAATTGAATTGAATTGAACTTTAATTGTAATGGATAACCTTTTTTCATGGTAGGGCACAGTTCCTTGTGCCAGTGCAAAAAAGCTGTGAGGGTCTGACCTTAAACTGTGTGGCTACTTCAGAGCTTCCCATTCTAATAGTCCATGCTTCTTTATAAAGATTGTACAAAGTATATATGCACCACTAAACATCATTCCCTCATTTGGAAAGTGTCTGGATACTTTTGGACATTGTGTCATATACATAATCTACCCATTCTCCCAGTCTGTACCTTTTTCAAGAATGTGCCCAGGATGTGTATTCACCACAATTTCTTAGGATCTTAAAGCTGTCATGTGACAGTTTTGATCGTCGCATTCCACAACAATTGAAGCACTTAAGACTCTTAATCTGCATTTCTGACCTGCTGTTGAATCCATCGCATTCTTGTTAATTGAGGCTGCTTATTAAGTGTAACTAACAGCCATTTGATGTGATTCAATTATTTACTCAGCGCTGGTGTTCCACAGCATATGGTGGGGAGTGGATTTGCTTGATGTGGTTAAATTGGATTTTCATCAGTGTAAAGACCCTGACTGAGCTCTGCTTATTTTAGTATCTGCAGCAGGGTGGGCTCACATAGAGCGAGCGCTATTGACAGACAGACACACACTCACGTATCGCGAGAGAGAGAGAAAGAAAGTGGATAGATTTGTGGTTAAGAATGATTGAAGGCTGCTCTGCAAGTTATAGAGAGTTTAGACCCACTTCTTGTCATTCCTGTCAAGTGGACATGAATGGAGGCTTGAGGTAAAATGTTGTATGAATTCCTTGCAAATAAAGCCATGAAACTTTAAACATTTATACTTTTGTAAAATTTTATTTGATTTGATGTTAAAATGCTTTTTTATAGTGGAGGTGAATGGAACCAGAACTCAATGTCTTCAACACAATTATAGCCATTATATTTATTTCCCCACCCAGCATGTATCCATACACCTGTAATGGACTATGTCTCACGTATCAGGCAGCATGTTCATAACCATTTGACACATTTTTAAGAGACGGTAGCTTTAAGAGACTTCAGACGTCTGGTTCCATAGGTTTCTGTAGAACTGAGCATTTCCCATCAAATCATTCTGAATGTTTACTCTCTTAACTATTTAATTATGCAAAACTTGTGAGAGATCAAATGCGTTTCCCATTATTGTTATTTTTACGCCTCTGCCAGACTGTTCAATTTACAATGCATAATTAAGTTATTTAAATGCACTAAAGTAATGAATGCATATGAGATATATTTACACTCATTTGCATTCTGTATTTGCATTTCTGTTTGCTTCAGTTTTTTCTACAAAAGGCCTACACACAGTACATTTCTGTCAAACTCAAATCATATTTAAATATCTCCTCTTCTACACTACATCTAAAAGTATTAAGGCACCTTTCTCTACTATAAGACAACTGAGTTGCTAACAGAGGTTGTTTGCACATGAAGTTTATATAATCGTCATGAAAAGAGACCAATAGCCTGGTGTGGCTGTCTAAGCCGTCAGTCATCGGGAGATTTTATGAATCTAAATTTATCTTTAACAAGTAAGCTGCGTTTGGTTTTCATCACACGGCTAAAGAATGAAAAAAATAAAGACTCAAATAAGACCATAAAAAATAGAAGATCACAATAACAAAAGTGTCTCTGGACGAAAAACACGAAGCTGGTTCGACTACATGGACACAGTTTTGGGACGCCAACTGGCCAGGGAGAGAAATGCACTGTTAATGCATCAGTATCGCACATACAGCACGGGGAGCAGTGTGCAGGGATGGAACATTGCTCAAGGGTACCTCAGTGGTGCCACTGGCAGTGCTTGGATTCAGACCCACAACCTTCTGATTCCAGGGGCAGCAT
The DNA here is from genome assembly GCA_037974605.1 of Nannopetersius ansorgii. Taxonomy (NCBI): domain Eukaryota; kingdom Metazoa; phylum Chordata; class Actinopteri; order Characiformes; family Alestidae; genus Nannopetersius; species Nannopetersius ansorgii. The sequence continues at coordinate 4,843,814 of JBBPDE010000026.1, read as the reverse complement.
TCTAACCACTCTAGGACCATGGAGCAACACAAGAACAAAAACACCACTAGACTACATAAAAGCTAATAGGACTAAAAACACAAGATTGATAGAGAGCAAGAGAGAGAGAATGTAAAACCAAGAACAACAATACAACAGGACAAGACAACAGTCATGTCTTTGAATGAACACAATAATATGACAGATATATGACAGATACTGTATTCTGGCAGTGGAGATGTTTGGTGTGCAGAAATGCAGAATGGAAGAAAACAGCAATAAATAATAATTGCGCAAATAATAGCAGCAGCAGGACAGAGAAGTGCAGTATATAATAATTCAAGTGTAAGTTGTTGTTGGGGTGTAAGGTAGACTAAAGTGGGCATAAAATTTAGGGGGAAACAAGTGTAATGTCATGTCAGTGTCATCATCTAAAGCGGTATGAAGCGTCTAGTACTAGGCTGTGAAGTTCTCTGGAGCAATCCAGAATTAGTCATCCAGCGTCAGTACCTGACCTCACTAATGCTTTCTGCAATCAGGCTTTCTGCAATCATATCCACCCAGCAATGTTCCAATCTGTGATGTGAAACCTTCCTAGAAGAGTAAAGACTGTTTCTGGTGTAGAGGGGCAATACACTCTCTATGAATAACCTTGGTTTCATCAAAACAGCTTTTGGGCTTTTATACTCTTTGCAGGTGATGTCCAGTATTTATATACTCATTTACTGGACATATGCTATATGAACAAATACAAATGTGGGACCGATTAAAAGTTTACAATTGGCACTTTTGACAGAGTGAGAAATAAGTAATCCGAGGACGCTTTTGTGTCTCAGTGATCTGGAGAAGTCAGTGGAGGAGATCCAGAAGGAGGGCTCAGTGAACCACAAGCACGTTACGGTGCAGGAGCTGGAGGAGAAGGCCACGGTGCTGCGGAGACTGGGAGAGACGCTAACGGAGCTAAAGAGTAAGAGAACAGTCACGTTACCCAAGAGACATTATTCACTTCAATATCCTCAACCAGTGCTTTATGAAGTATTTAGTGTTCAAGATGCTGAGGCGACGCTTGGCTGCTGTGCTAAAATATCTGTATTTCATGCTTTTTAATGCACATAACTTCTCTGTTATGTTACAGAGAAGTATTTCTGCAGTTTTATAAATGTTAGTGCGAACATTGCCCTTGGTGTGTATGTACAAGAAAAATACTGGGTAGAGAGAAAGGTACACACAGCAACATTTCATCACTAGGAAAGAACATTTTGGTTTGGTTTTTCTTGTTGGAATACCTGAGATACAGTGAGAAACTGGGTTGGGGATCACTGTAATTGAACCGCATAAAATCTGTGTGTGTGTATGCGGGTGTGCATGCATGTGTGTGTGTTCGCATGTATGTCTGTGTTCTTGTACTCCCGTGTGTGTGTGTGTGTGTATGTGTGTGTGTGTGTGTGTGTGTGTGTGTATGAGTAGATCAGTTCCCTGGGCTGCAGAGTAAGATGCGTGTGGTGTTGAGGGTGGAGGTGGAAGCTGTGAAGTTTCTGAAGGAGGAGCCTCACAGACTGGACGCCCTGCTGAAACGCTGCAAAACCATCACTGACACACTCACCACGCTCAAGAGGTACACAAACAGGTGTATATCTTAAAATATAACGTCATATAATATTATATAGCACAGTCCTGGTCAAATTATGTTCTGTTAACATTTTATTAAGTGAAAATAAGTAACCAATCTCTGCAGGTAGCAAATTTAAATATGCCTGTTTATTTGCAATGCTTAAATGAGAAACGTATTGGGGGGAAATGGAATATAAGATCTATCCATCCATCCATTATCTTCCGCTTATCCGGATTCGGGTCGCGGGGGCAACAGCCTAAGCAGGGAAACCCAGACTT
>JBBPDE010000026.1:4830846-4841845 GCA_037974605.1 Nannopetersius ansorgii | reverse complement strand
GGCACCTCCACATCATTGCATTCAGTTTTTATTTACGATTTGTATAGTGTCCCAACTTTTTTGGAATCCGGTTTGTATAAATGCTGGCCAATAATTCAAATTTTTAGTCGTGATGAATTACATGGTTTTCTGTGATTAATCACAATTAATCATACGGTTAGATGTAAAATTATACGCAAAGAGGGACCAACTCCATATGAAAGTCTGTCTCTGAATGCAGTGCAGTCCCTGTTGGTGTTATGGGCAGACATCCAATTACTTTTGTCTATATAGTGCATTTTGACCTAAGGGCATTTGTATTGTCCATCATAAGAGTTTACACATGTTTAGACTTTCGTTTCTTCTGAAATCAAGAATATAGGGGACTCTTTTTGCTGCTGTTCTCTTCTGGGAAGACTTTAACACTATGGTTGGAACAGTGCTGTGAGCACTTATTCCTGGAGCACTGCTGCCCTCCAGATTGTGGTGTTTCCTTCTCTAACATGGTTTACTAATCCTGGTCCTGGATGCCACTGCCCTACTTATTTAAGTGCTTTCCTTTATTTAAGGAAAGACCTTAAACACAGTAACGGTGTGTTGAGGAACTGATTAGTTGGATCAGGTGTGTTGGGTGAAAACACTCAGTAGGAGCAGTAGGAATATTTGACTTTCAGATGAAGTATGACATGCGAGACTTAAAGCTAAAGACTTTTGGTTTGATCCCATGACCTCATGTTTCTGAAGTCACAGCTTAAACAAGCGAGCTACATGGCTTGACAAGCAGTGCCCCTTTTTTTTATATTTGTATCTTTCAGATCCCTAAATCATCTCAGTTCAAAACAAACAAATGTAAAGAATCACTGAAATCAGCCAATGTCTCAGTGGTAACCTTCCCTTTAGGCAGGAAGGCTGCAAATCCATTACCTTCTGGCTCTTATAAACAGTCTATGGTTCCATCTAAGCCCAAATCCAGGGGTTACAAGACCTGCTGCTCTGCAGATTCTGACCCAGTCATCCAGACATCACAGTTTGTCAGTGACAACAGTGTTTGACAGCAGTGTTACTTTTAACACAGTTACACAGATGCAGTTCAGATATTTCTTGTAAATCTCAACTTAAACATTAATGTAATCAAATCAAATATAAAACCAAAGCTATTTGCTCCTGGCAGGACATTCATGTTTTATCTAGTTTGTTATAGAACAACACGTTACCCTCAGAGTCCAGAGCATAGGGAGCGGAACCATTATAGCAGCTGCAAATATAGATCAACTCCACATGAATGTATCTAAATGCAGTGTCATTAAAGTCCCAGTTGGTGTCCATACTGAAGAGGGAGTAAGAATTCATTCTGGTCACACCTACACTCTTGTTTATGAAGCTAAATGCTATGTAGTTGCATTGCAGCAATTAATTCAAAGCATTAACTCAAAGCAGTTATTAGCAAGTAAATGGGATTTGTTTCATGGTCTGTTTTTGTTGTAGCACTATTATGCTAAATACCCACGTCTACACTTCATGCTAACATTCTGGCCTTTATTCTGTCATTTTGCTAAATATTCCTTTCTTTTAATGTTCCTGTATCCTGTAGTACAGTCTGTAAGACTACATGCCTTGTTTACTGCACCCGGCTGGCATCCTAAATGGTCGATACTAACCGGTGTTTGTCTTCTGTCTTCATCCCTCCATCCCTCCTCGTCCTTCCCTTCCCTCTTCCATCTTCCTCATCCTCACCACAACCCGCCATCATCTCCACGACGATGATGCTCCTACCACTGTGCCCCAATGTGTCACCGTGCCAACATGACACCCTTCACCTTGTGACCCTCGCAGCAGTGAAAAGAGACAACTTGGCCCAGACTCGTCCGACCACCTCTCTTTTTCTTTCTCTCTCTCTTTCTTCTACTTCTTCTTCTTCCTCTCATCTGCCTCGTTACAGTCTTCTCTCACTGAGGCCAACACTACCAGGCTTTGTCTGCACAAACGCCCTCCCCAACACTGCCTCTCCACCCACACCTCCCCACACCAGGCCTACATGTCTGCATTTGTGTGCATGTGTGACTGATTGTCTGTTAAAACAACAAGACATGTATAGTGCCCAAACAATCTTGAGTCAGACTTATTTTCTTTTTTTGGCCCACTTCCCTGCTGCCCATAGACTGTAGGTGTGTGTATGTGCACTGGCAAAAATAATGCCCTGGAATTACTCGTACTTTGAATCATTTCCATGTGAATAAAATATATATCATCAACACCATCACTGTTAAAAATAAGTGGTCTGAAATTGTGGTGGTGCATCTCCAGTAACTTTGCAAGAACATTTTACTGCTACACAGTTCTCATTTAAGCATGCTATAAGCTGTCTCTTACTAGAAAATTGCAACTTAAATGTATGTTAAGGTAACATTTTACGGTAACAACAGTTTATGGTAACATTTTACTGAAAGTAAAGTATTCAGACACCTATATGAGCCTTTTATGAAAACTGACATTAACCTATGCGAGCATCATCTATTATACAGTCAACTTTTGACAATTCACTTCAGCAAGTGTTATGACAACAAACCTTTGTGAATGTTTTTGTAGGTTTCTGTCAGTTGTCATGTGGCCTTATGAGTCCTTGAGTATAGTATTACATATTTTATGCATGTGGAAATGAGCTACTTCTTTATATCGAGTAAATTCAATGCATTTTTTCCATTGTGCGTATGTGTCTGTTTTGGAAAAAAACAAACAAACATGAAAACCATGAAAAATTTTCCCAATGCCCAAACGATAGCCAAGCCCTCTATGATAATCCCACCCACTCGTCTCACTTCCTTCTTTCTTTCTCTTCACTCTCCTCTCCACTCCTTCATTCCCTGCTGACCGTAGGCCCTGAGCGACTCTTCGGTGTCTGAACATCCTCTCTACAGCACCCGGGCTGCCAGTTTCTCAGGCCGGCTGCCACTGGGCCTCCGTAAGTACCCCCAGGAGGGGGCGCTCTCCTCCTCCAGCCAGGCCAAAGCCCTGCTGGCCAGCCTGTCAGCCACCACGAGCCTCTCCGCCGAGGCCCTGCTGTTGTCCTCCACCTTCAGGCACCATCGCCTCCTTCGGGAGCAGCGCGTCAACTCCTCGGCCACGCTGCCCCTTCCGGTGTCTAACGGTCGCTCTCCGACATCACCGCCCTCTCCATTATCGCCCTCTTCTTCCTCTCCTTCTCCTCTATCTGCTCTCAGCCTCTCTTCTCTGGCCTTGAAGCCCCTGGCCAATCGCGGCCTGACACAAGACAAGGAGGCTCTCAAGAATGAGAAAGAAGCTAGCAAAGCTACAGCTAATTCTGCTTCACCTGCTAACACGGAATGTGGAAGCAACTCCAAGGAATGAACGGATGGTTTCTGCCTGTCCTTAACCTTACCCACACACACAAACACACTCAACTTGCTTGGCTTTCTCGCCATTAGCCTTACGCAGTGAAAGGATGCTAAAAGTAAAGCTGCTAAAGGACTTAGCCTCAGCACCAAGGATTTCCACAGGAAGATGAAAAAGCAATTGGTGACTTTAACCTCCTATGCTCCAGTCTATGTCCACTCAAAGGCTTGTTCTGCAACACCCACTCCGATCAAAGTGCACAGCAACCAGGTTATTAAATCTCAACTAAACGACAGAAATCTGGACCTGCTTTTTGGAGTTTAAGGGGTTAAAGACCGAACAGTCATGTGGATGTATTTTCTCAGCTGGAGACCTACAGACTTCTGTCCACAAACACATGCACACTCTTAAAACATAAAGATGCCAAAAAGGGTCATGATTTGGAACTGCAGCAATTTAGAGCCCACTATAAGACCAAAGGGGTAATCACTGATTTTTTGTGATGTTGCCGCGTTGAATATATATTTATATTAGTTTCCTTCTCAAAGTACAAATTTTGAGAGCTTATCAAAATGGACTACCAACTAAAACTAGTAGTAAAATGGTTTACTTTTGAATTAGGACAAAATAATCACTCACTTCAGTTAGTTTTTCAAAGACAGTGAAATAATTATACTTTCTCAGAGATAAATAACTCAAAATGTCTTGACTTGTTCTGGCATAATCATTATTCTGAAATTCAGGCTCTGTTTTGACAGTGTTTCAGCTCTACCTAAAGAATACAAGTCATTATTTTGAGAAAGATATATGGACACACTGTTAGCAGAAACATGGAAAGAAGGCAATTATAATGTTGCTCTTTCCTACCTGGCAGAAAAGATGCAAGGGATCCGAATCAGTGGTTTATATTGTGCTAGTCATGTGTGATTTATGAAATTGCACGGAATTCATTTGCATGGAAGTTCTTCATATGCAACTCACTAAATTGGCAACTTACCACCAGCACATAAAGTGTGTAGACCAGTATGATCAGCCTTTATGATCGTAAACAAGCTCTTCCCTAATGAACTTTTCAATTGTGTTTTACTAAAGAACCACGTATTGAGGGGGTCATATGGGAATAAAAGTGGTTCTAATGAGGCATCACTTCAAAGAACCCTTGGTGCACCTTTAGTTTTCAGAGTGTGTTACCATCTCTGCTCCCATCTGGATCCTCCAGACATCCAATCTCCCATCTGTACTGCCTGTTCCCCGAGCAAGGAAGCCCACAGATGGGCTTGGACACCCACCACCCCTGAGCCTCCAGCCTGGAGCTCCAAAGCACCACCAGGCCAGCAGACCGCTGCCTAGGAGAATGACTCTCTATCCAAACCACAGTCTGTTTTGCCAAATCTCACATGTTGGAGACCTTGTGGAGTCCAGTAGATTTTCCTCATCAAGTGTAATCCTAGCTAGACTGTGAAACTGTAGAGTCTGCAATAATAATAATAATCGAGAAGTCAGTACAGTAGTAGTCAGTGTGTGTTCAGATTTTTATTGGTCATATAAATATTTCCAATGACAGAATGTGAGAAAAAAAACTGTATAAAAAGCGTTTGAGTTCTCTGGGTTAAAAAAAAACTATAACACTAAAGAAAACCAATCAAAACTGGTGCTATCCTCCTAGACATTTGAAAACAAGCTGGTGTAAAAGGAACATCATGTTTTCTATATAGGTAACCGTCCCTCTTTTTTGCACACTGCCCTTCTCCAACACATTCCATTCTCGCTCAGACCACACGCAGACAGAGAAAGAGACAGAATTGATCCTTTATTTTCATGTTTCGTTACTTGGCATGAGGTTGCCGTGGTGACAGATGGATTGCAGGACAAATGAGCTATAAGATGGAGTGGGAGGCTCTGAGATTGGTGGTTTCGGCCCAATTAAAATGCCTTAACTTTTAGAACGTGAACAGCACGGATCCGTGCCGGCAGCACAATAAATGGGAAATCATCATCATGTGGCCAAACAGCTCCTTATATGGAAGTTCCTCGGTGAGTGTTGATGCCATCATGCTGAGCTTTGTTTGTTGTTTCTATGTCATGTAGAACCAAAGTTATTGCCATTTAAAAAATTTAATAATAATAACCACTACTGGGATTACATACAAATAACATTAAGAACAAAAATGAACAGATTTCTTTTATTTTAAGTCTTAGAAACAAGCAGTAAAGACTTTGAACCCAGGAGAACTTTCAGGATAATCTGTGCAGAGTGAAAGAGCAGCAAACAACAAGTCTGTAGTAAAACAAACATCGGTTTTACACCAATTATGTTTACTGAAATCAGATTTTACTGATACACTCTGAGTTTTAAGGGTTCAGAGAGCTCTGGGTCCAGAGGCCAAGCTTCATTACAGCAACAAAGAAGCACAAACAGCAAAATCTAGGAAAAAAAAACAATGCAAGAGACATTCCCAGTTGAGGAAATCTTTTACACCGGTATGTTCAGTGGTTATAGCTGACAGTTGGTATACACACTTCTGTTTTTCACTACAGTGAGAAGCTCTGAGTTTTATGAGGACATAGAAAGCAGACAGATGGAGCGAGGCTTTGTTTAGACTGGAGAAAAGTCATGGCTTCTCCCAAGAAGCCAATCAGGCACGAAAATCATGATAAGGTCAAGTCAGGCTGTTTGTTAGCACAGTGTTCCTCGACTCGAGTCTTACCCTCCAAGATAATTCATTGGTTCAGTTTTAAAGGGGATGGCTCAAGAGGCTATCAGTTTGATCCCTGAAGTCGTGATGTCGTTTTGTAGCTCATGTCATGTCCATGCTGGGAATTTTTTTTTCTCTGGCAAAAAATGAATGCTGTTTGCAAATCAGCAATAACATGCCATGTGGTGTTCTATGTCCACTATAAATTGCATGCAATTACATGCATTTTTCTCCTGAGGCTTACTGGACTGTCTCAATTCTAAAGTCGTTTTAGAGAGATAAAGAGAGTTAGATTGCTTGTGGCATGGTCATAGCATTATTAAAAATTTTGATTCTTTTACAGCCTTCAAAGGATCCAGTAACATTTTGGTGGCTGCATGTGGATAAACCAGGTGGATGTTTTCCAGTGAGAAAACAAGCCTAGACCTGGAACTACTAACATGATCATTATGTCGACTGCAGAATGACACATGGCTAGGGCTCCTGACCTTCAGTAATAAGCGTGATTAGTAGATAAAACAAGATGAAACATACTTGATTGCTAATGTAACTTTACTTTGCTAGCTTGATAAGTTAAAACACAAACACAACAAAAAGGGCAGTTTTTAGACTCAACCTGAAGCTTAAGTTTACAAACATTTTGTGCTCTGTCCTCTAAAAAAGCGCTTTTCCTTGCAAAGTTTGCTCAGGTTGCTCAATGCTTGCCTGGCTGCGTCCTCCTTTCCTTGATGTCTTCTCCTCCTGTTGTTCCACCAGTGACCACTAAAGTAACTAAAGATTTTAGCCTCACTCAGCAGTATTCATTTTGCCTTTAAAACTGTTCCTTATGAATAATGAATAATTATTAACATTTATCAGCCATGAACGTGGCTACTTGTTCAGCCGTCCTGAACTGTAAATGACTTGGTACGAGGCAGTGCACCCACGCCTCCTTGTTGATGCAGCAGTAAAGCAGCGACCCCTGAATCAGAAGATGGTAGTCCATGATGCGAAAATGCGATTTTTATTTTAATGCAAACTGTTTTTTGGCCATAAAACCAAAAATCTAGTTGTGAAGTAGGTTATAAAAGGGAAGTGGGTTTAAAAAATTTAAAGGGTTTTAAAAAAGGCAGATTTTTTTCTAAGGGGCTAGAGCAGGTGTTTTGGGAAGCAGGCAGCTGGTCAATAGAGACTGGCATTTCCTCAGAAGTTGGACCCAGACATCGAGGTCAAGAGAAGCAGTTATCGCCTTGTCTAGACCGTTCTGTGATTTCTGTGATGGTGACCTTGGTTGACCCTAGCTGTCTTTTAACCTTATGACTCACTCAAACACACACACACACACACACACACACACACTTGCTCATAAGCAGCTTGGCATTCTTGCTTTAGGCGAGAGTCTTACACAGCAAATGTGTCATCGACACAGCCTACGGATTTCCAGTAAGAAAGCTCCTAGCCTGGAGGGTGAGAAACATGGTGGGTGGGAAGGAGGGAGGGAGGGAAGTTTTTTGTATTTGTCTGTTTGACAGAACGAGTGTTTGAAACGGATTCGTCTTGGCACAGGGATGGAAACAATGGTGCGAGTGTGGGGCTGGTGTTAGCGGCAGGCTGCCGGAGGAGAGATTATCGCTCATGCTCTGTGTCTCGCGGCTGATTCGGCAGGATAGTCAAGGCTGGGAGCACCAGATCTCCGGTTTCGCCTGTCCCACGAGAAGAATCCGCTTAATTACAAGCAACAAATCGGCCTCCTCCTGCTTTAGCTTTAGCTTTGCTCAGCCTTGCGGATGCCTTAAGCTAGCGGGGCAAATCAGGAGTCTCAAACAATCCGATTCAGCTTCAAATGTTGAGCAATTCAGTGCATCAGGTAATATCACTAGTATTTTTAAAAATACACTGTATGAAGTGTTACTAGAGGCAGTTATATAGAATAACTGATGCCACTTTACAATAAGGCCCATATAAATGCTTGATTGATTTCAAGATCAGTAACCAGTGAAATGAGGTGCTAATGTGGGTTCACTATTTGGTCACTACTGTACTTGTTCTTTATGTATTAGGTGTTTCTTAATCAAATAATAATCAGTAATCAGGTCATTTTAAACCATTTATCATTTCTTTACATTGCTGTCAAGTCATAAATAATTTTTACAGATAAATCCATTCTGCATTTAAATCCGTAGCTAAATATTTACTTCTACTTGGTTAACTGGCTTCACACTGTGATTTACTACTGAATATAATATGCATAAAATCAGCTTAAGCTGCTCCTATGTTAAAAGTTTCTTAAAATAATCAGTCAATTACAAATATAATCAATGATGTCAGAATTAAGAAATGAATGGAATTATCAAAGAAATCCACTAATAATACAGATTTTACTTTAGTCATATTTAACAGATATGCCAATGCTTTCACAATAAGAGTCCCATATATTTCTATATATTCTTAATTCTTAAACGTAACTTCACTTAACGTAATTAAAAACCAAAGTTTTTGTATGAATTTTGAGGTACTTGTGACCCAATTAATGATCATTAATTAGCTCATTTTAAACTATGTTTAATTCCTTTAAATTACGTCACAAACCATTCATGTTTTCACAAATTTTACATTTTTTAGGCAGTCAATCTAAATCTCAAGGGTGATAAGGCTTTCAAAAAATACAAATTAAAAAAATTGTATTGCAAAATACTGAAGCTGCAGAGTGACACCCCAGTAACAAGCAGTTTGGGGGTCTGCTTTCTTATTGGGACTGCACCTCCCAGTTTAATCATCCAATATGGCGCACTCACATCAGCAGAGTGTGTCTGTTTTGGTTGTTGACACTCAAAAAAGCTACAAACATTTATTCAATTTCACTGTTATGAAGTGAAAACAATATTAATTTTACAGGCGAGTTTAATTAGTGCAGCGTTGAATCATTACAATGGAAACAATGTTCATACAGAACAGCACAGCACTCAGGACATAGTGAACTTACACACACAGAATTCTGATGCTTTGAGGGAAGTATTAGTTTGAGCTCATGTTTTATAACCACATTCTACAGTTTTTTCATCCCCCCACCTCCCTATTTCTATCAGAGCTAGGTTGATAGGTATGCCTGTATCAGTGTAGTCTTATTGTAAAGTGGCACCAGAGAAACTTTTTCCAGATTATGTTTGAAAAAGTGTATTTTGGCCTAAAATGTGAGCACTATTTTTAATATTGTTCAATAAATTACACAGAGAGAGTTTAATGTATTAAATTATGAGAGCAAACTTTATTGAATGTAACAAATTTATTAGAAGCATTTTTAAACCTATGTAGCAGGAGGAACTACGGCATTATGATGCATGTTCTTGCTCCGGTTTCTTACCGTAAGAAGATAAAGCCGTCTCCCTGCTCCAGATGTGTCTGAGTTTTGCCAGACTCTCTCTCTCTTGAGGGCTCATGAATGGCCTTGGTGCGGGACTTGAATGGCCTTGCAGGGTGAGCTGAGAGGCTAGAGTGCCACTATTCGACTGGAAGGACATTTTTACAGGTCCATCAGATCTAATGGCTTTGAGTTTTTTCCTCTTTTACTGAAGTTTTATTCTTCTGCTAAAACATCAAAGACATCTAAGTGGTGTTCAAGTGTGAGCGTTCAGTCTAATAAGCAACATGCTCCACCCACAAATGCATAGCAACCGTTGCTAGGTTGGACAAGTAGGATACTTGCCTCTGGACCAAGAGGTCATGGGTTCGAACCCTACCTTCAGAATGCCACCACTGGGTTCCTGATCAAGACCCTTAACCTCAAGCTGCTTCAGGGAGACTGCCACCTGTAGTTAGGGAATGGAAGATGCCGTAAATATAAATGTAAATGTAAAAGTACCGGCCCACCATCCAGCTCCTCAGAGCTCCATTCAGACCATCCAGCAACAAAAACATTCTTCTGCATCTAAATATTTACATCTGATGGGTAAATTGGCTTCACGCTGTGACTCATTACCAAACATAAAGTACTTGCTGTGTTGAAAGCTTTTTTCTAATTTAGGCCTAATTGTTATAAATTTGTCTTGGTGGTAGATAGGTCTTCAGTCACATTGAACAGGAACATCAGTGCTTTCTCAAAAAGAGCCCCATATAATTCTATAATTAAACTAATTTATAATATTACCAAAATATGTATTACCAAACTATTAAAACTATGTATTTATCAGGACTGTCACAATAAATAAATATAGATTACTCAATATTTAAAAAAGAGGATCAGGTCACTGTAAAGCTTTGTTTTGTGACCACCTCTGAAATAGAGGAGAACCCATACCAGATGGAGCTCATGAATGTGCACATGTAGTTAGAAAGAGGGGGTTCAACTAATCCCCTCTTAGAGAAGCCCACCTGTCCAGTGGGCCCAAGATCAATTGTATTTCAGACTCTTGCTGTAATAAATTTCAGCTAATAGTGCAGGGTACTACACAATGTTGAGTTTTGGTCTGAATTTCAGCCATGAAAGGTTACAAACAACAGCGACTCCCAGTGTTCTGTTAAACTTGTTCAACCAACAGCAGTGGCTTTATTAGGATGCATTTGTGGGCAGAGCATGGATAACATTAACTCAATTAAAATGCATCACAGATTAAGAAGCAGAGGTAGACCCCTTTAAAACTTGGTCTTAAAACCTTACAAACTTTTCCGTTTCTCTGGGGAGGGCTTCAGCTGCTACCCCTAACAGCACTGCTGTAGCTCAGAGGGCCTCGAGACCTTGAGTCTGACAAAATCAAGGCGAACACGAGAAATTTGCTCACTCATGCGGCAGTGATCACAGTCAGATCCACCGAAAAAGCTCTTAATGTGGAGCTACTGCGCTCGCCCTGGGAGGCAGAAGTGGGCTTCATGCCCTGTTTGAGACGCAGCTGAAAAAAGCAACCGCACTGACCATGACATCCATTCAGTCTCTCTCTCTCTCTCTCTCTCTCTCTCTCTCTCTCTCTCTCTCTCTCTCTCTCTCTCTCTCTCTCTCTCTC
>JBBPDE010000026.1:4814090-4825436 GCA_037974605.1 Nannopetersius ansorgii | reverse complement strand
CGCTTTACAAAGGGCTTTCCGAGTGTCTTTCTTATGGGGGTTTCCACTGACTGGTACCAGCTCGGCTCGGTGCAACTTTTTTACTTTTCTGTATCTAAAATCTGAACGTTAGCATTACCGCTAGCGTTAGCATTAATGCTAACTAACTCTAACGTTGTCTGGTAAGCCATTGACTCCGTTTTGTGGCAAACAGTCACAAACCAAGAAATAAAATATTTCTCCTTTCATCCCCATGCTGACAACTGTAATGATGCCGGGTTGTTTACCTCAGCTTAGAGCCCCTGCTCGGGCTGTTTCTCAGAATGTTTGTTGTAGTGGAAAACTGAACGTCCGAAACCAGACTGAAGAGAGTAGAACTGAACTGGACTGAACCAAGCTGGTACAAGTCAGTGGAAAACCGCCTTTAGATATATGGAAATGCGCCCACACTAGAGACAAGTTGACTGTAATCCAGTGTAGTGCGTGCAGTCTGCGGTTGTTGATTGCGTCATCACTGTTTCGGTCAAGTTAAAAAAATATTCAGTGCATCCCTAGTTTAAACATTTTTCTACTTTCCCCAAATATATTCAAACAATTCAGATCTTGCCTCTCTGGGTTAGAACTGCAGCTGACCTCAATAACCACCAAAAAGGCCAAAATGTTTCCATACTAATCCTCAAATAACATCCAGGTCTTCATTAAGATGGTTTCTCACACTCACTATTCTCTAAAGAACCTTTATAGTGAAACTTTTTAAAGAATATCCACATAATGTAGAGGCTCTTGGAAGAACCCTTGACTCGGCTTATATATGTATTATGTAAAGACTCTTTAAACCTAAACATAAAGTTCTTCCCACTCCCAAATCTCTTTTTCAGACTTTCGGACAGCTTTTTAAGGGAACCCTAAGTGGTTCTTCTATGAATATTTAATTCAGAGAATTGGCACAGTAAAACCAGTTTGTTGGAGTGATACCCTAGAAAAGCCTTTCAATGGATGATTTCTTCGAATGACCTTTATGTGAAAATGAGACCTGCTAGTGTGAATCTTTAAAAGTTTATTAGAGTAGTTTGGCAAAACATCTCATTTACACATTTTTCCACTTCCCTCAGATGTGGCCAACTAGCAAAAACAATTTTGCAGCTGGTGGCCTAGTGGTTAGAGAGTTGCCCCTGCGATCAGAAGGTTGTGTGTTTAAATCCCAGGATTGCTACTGGCATGACTGGCTGCCCACTGCTTCACTTGGGTGAACGGGTTAAATACAGAGAAAGAATCACACAGAGTGCTGTGGTGTAGTCAAATGGAATTAAAGGTTTCTGTAGTTTGCCCTGTACTCTATGTCAAGAGCAGTAGCAGAGATCATGTGATTGCTGGAAACAGCCCTTTTTATGTGTGTGTGTGTGTGTGTGTGTGTGTGTGTGTGTGTGTGTGTGTATGTGTGTATTTTGAAAGTTCTTTGCTTTTTTGTTTTCTACCATTTCATATCACTCTAGCAAGGACAGTGACGGTTATGATGTTCGGATCGCGGCTCTGGACTTTGAGGGGAACTTGTGTTTCTATAACTAACTAGATCAAACGTGAATGCCCTGCAGTGACAAATAGCTTTGGTTTTATATTAATGTTTAAGCTGAGATTTACATTTGACCTGTAACTGTGAAACTGTTGAAGGGAACACTACTGTTCAAAAGCTCCTTATTTATTTAATAAATACGAGATAAAAGTGCACAATACACTACTTTTGAATTAATTACTGAATGTGATTAATCCCAGAAAATCATGCGATTAATTGCAATTTAAAAATTGTATCATTGCCCAGCATTAATACATGTGTATGTGTGTGTGTGTGCGTGTGTGTGTGTGTGTGTGTGTGTGTGTATATGGTGGTGATGGTGTAAATTCTATTGCTTGAAAGGACTTTCCCATCACACAAAGTTAGTAGTGCTAAAACAGTGAAGTCTGTGTGAAGCTCCACTACTCCACTACATCTTCTCAAACTGCTGTTAACTCGGCGTCACCGGATACTTCAACACGCTTGGAGAAGAACAACAACTGCCGATTCTGTTACAGGTTACAAACGCGCTTCAGCGAGCATCACACTGAATGTGGTGGAGGCAGAGGAGGACCATCCTACACACTCAGAGGAAATGAGGCCATTTATGCTCTCTTTGACCCCCAGTTGCTGTGGAATCAGCAACGACTGAACTCAAGGAGCCTTTATTTACTTTATTAACTGAGTATATTACTGTATGTGATACACTCAGTATTACAGTATAATTTGAAAAGGTTAATGATTTGAAAAAAATCTAATGATTAATGTTAGCAGTTTATGGTTCATTCTTTTAAATATATTTAGCTGGTGCTTTAGCATATGAATACCATTCATAACAGCAATCCCTCACCTTGTAGGCTTTGATGAATCTGACAAAGAGGGGGAAGAACATGGAGGGCTGAGTGGTCTTAGGGTTCTCTCCAAAATACTCCACTGCTGAGATGTATGCCTCCTAGTGGAGCAAGGGAGTACAGATCAGATCAGATTATAACAGGAAAAACATTTTAAAAACAGTCTTTCTAAACCCAGTTTCAGAGACCCACAAGATACACATTTCTGCTACAAACTGAACCAAGCAATTCAGAGCACTGAATCCCATCCCTGTGGGAACTGAGAGCAATGTGGAACATCTGGTGGGCCTGAAGGACTGGTTTGAGAAACATTGGTTTAAAGGACTTGCAGATTGTGTTTCTGTGTGTTTTCTGACCTGAGCCGTCTTTCCATCTTTAATGAGTGAGTCCAGTGGGTCACTGTTAACTTTGACAAACTCCTTCAGCGCTGGGATGTCATCCTGCACCAGAAACTCTTTCTTGGTTCCCTCCATCCCTCGCTCCAAAGCACGCACGTCCTGCAACACGCTATCCAGAGACACTGAGAGAGAGAGAGAGAGGGAGAGAGAAAGAGAAAGAAATGGGGGGTCCCAGATAGAAGAGAATGAGCAATGGGATAAGCAATGGGGGAAGATACAGCAAATGAAAGAGAGGAGGGGAAAATAGAGACAAGAAAGAAAGAAAAAGTAAGAAAGAAAGAAAGAAAGAAAGGGAAAAGCGAGATATTTACCAAGAAAATGGATTATTTGGCAAAATGTCATAAGAACTACTTTTGTTTCCCTGAAGAATCTTGTCATGTTATTTTTTAGATGAGATTCGTAATTTTGAAGAACCTTTTTAAACCAAGATGCAAATGAGACCCTTTATTCTGAAGATTATAGGTCTTTGATCTCTGTGTGTTTCTGTGTTTAATACACTCACCCAGACCCGCTTTGTCCACAAAACGCAGCTCTGTGTGGAAGGAGGCCAGTTCAGGGTATTTCTCCTGCACCATGTTCACTATAAAATGCAGTAGAGTCTGAGAGCGATCTGTAGACTTGGTGTCCAGCAGCTACGAGACACAGAGGGAGGACAAACTTGGTTTTACATTTAGTTTTCACTTCTAACCCGTCTGATACTCTAATCGTACAGGCAGTTTAAAAAAACTGAAAAGTCTAAATGCTCAGTCTTACCAGATCAAGGCTCTGCAGACGGAACCCAGAGACTGCTCCTCTCTTACTGCTGTTCATGTAATTCCCAAAGGCCAGAATTATCTAAAAAAGAGCATCAGGAATCATTTTACTTATGACAGGTCACATTAATCATGTATGTTATTTTATTAATTAATGACTTATTCCATGCAAAGTGAGGCAAATTATTGTAACTGTTAATTGAGGTTTTTGGGAACAAAGGTATGCTCTGTGGTGGAGGTTTAGACTGGGCTGGGTCTTTGTACTATGATGGGAGACTTTGACTGGGCCATAAGCTGTTGGAGATAGACTGGCTTGGAGCTCAAGGATTTTCACCATGGTGAGGGAGTTGCACTTAGTTTGTGGACTTTGACTGAACTAAAAACTGGGGACTTTGCACTGTGGTGGTGGAGTTAAAGTCGGCTATTATTGGGAATTTGCACTTTGATAGACAATTTGTACTAGACTGCAAGTCCTGCTTCCAACTCTGTATTTGAAATCTATGATATAGAGCATCATGTTACAATTATTTTGTAAAATTATTTATTTTAAAACTCATTCCAAACTTTTGAACAGCAGTGATTGTGTTGTGTTGTGCGTCTGTGGCAGACAACACCATCACTTACCTCTAAGAGCTTCTTCAACTTGGTGGAAGACTTGATGGATACAGAGGCTGCGATGATGGAGTTCAGTTGCTGCAAAATGCATTAGAACAGCTGGTGTTAATTTCATAAAATGGCCATGTAATGTCAATATGGGAAGATAAACTTGTTGACTTCTGCACTGACCGGCTGTAGGCGTTTGACAGTGTCTGAGAAGTTTCCCATGAAGGTGAGGGTGCTGATCCGCTGGGCTAGCCGTTTGATTTTACCGAAGCGCATGATGAAACGGTCTTCCTCAGACAGGTCCTCAAGGGGGCGCCCTTCCTTTTCATAGTTTTGCAGCAGCTTCAGCTCATAATCAGATGGGATGAAGCGCTCCAGGAGCTCCAGGAAGTCCAAGCTCAGAGCCTGCTGATTATACCTTAGAGAGAGAGACAAGCATGGTTTACTAAAATTAATGAGGTATCAGGGATTTTCACCATGTGGTTCACATTATCATTTTCCAGCCTCTCTTTGAATTTAGTCAGGTTTTTGTTACTGTACCTATAGGACTGATATATGTAAATGACTCCTGTATTGACTGGCTTGCCCTGTTCTACACACAGGAACAGCACTCCATATCGCTCCAGTGATGGCAGAATAAAACTGTAGTAGGTTAATGGGCTGTCCTAATTAAATGCGGTCATAACCACAACTAAGTTTGAAATGTGTTCTTTTTTTCAGCATAAACCTTGTCCTAACAGCAAGAGACCATTCCAACCTAGCAGGTATGCCCAAATCTGGACCTGGAGGGCCAGTATTTTTGTGTCCTATGGATTGATTTGTTTGTGGAAGCCAACAGCAAAATGAAAATTGAGCAGCAAGTCATCCCTGCGACAAATCAAGGTTAGCACACCTACAGCCCCCACAAATCATCGACTCCCCGAAATTGAATGGAATTTTGTGGGAAACACAATTTCCTGGCTCAAATACACCTGGTTCAACTCACTAGTTGATTTGCCAGGTTTATGAGTGTATTTGAGAAGGGAAATTATCACACTGTGCTGGACATCAGTCTTTCAGGACTTGACTTGCGCAAGTCTACAATATAGTATCTCATCACAAAGCACACTGGAAAGGTTTGGACAAGTTGGGTGAAAATGTATACAATCTTGTCATACAATCCTGTCGGTCCTGTCACCGAGATCATTAAGAAACACTGTGTTACATTTAAATGCAATAGCAGAAGTTTATAGCATGTAACAGCAAAAAAAACCCCAAAAACACAGATTATTACAACCTGAAACTTGCACTGCTAGCTCTTAGGACAAATTCTCAGTTTCTATACATACAGTACAATGCAAAAGTCTCAATCTGCCCCTCATTCCCCATATTTTGCTTTGAATCACCTTGTTGGTGGAAAACTATTATTTTACACCTGCCATACTAGATATTTAATGAAATGGGAACAAAGCTGTAACAGGCTGCAAAAAGCCTAAAGATACAAGGGGCCTGGGTAAAGCTGTTCGATCCACTCAGCACCACCAGTATACTTATCACAGCCTGATAATCTGGAATCATCTACACCTGTTTCTTCATTGGTTCAGGACTTCAGTTAGATGAATTTGTTCTGCTTGACAGCTCTGAATCAGTGCTGTAAATCTAGAACCTTCATGTACAGACATATTAGTTTTGCCCTGATGTAGCGTAATTATTTGAACCCTTTCAAGGGCTTTGTAATGAGTGGAGATAAGGTGTTGAAAATGGTTGAAAATGAATTATAAATTAATTGAATGGTTCATGGTGTCTTTATTATGCCCTTCCAAAAAAAAGCCATTTAAGAGGGGAAATGTTATTGGAGCCCAACGCTACAAACGATTTATGCAGTTCTGGTCAGATTGAACTAGTTCCAAAAATGTTTCTGAAACACAGAAAAGGTTGTCAGTTTTGGCCGTATAGGTTCCCATTAAAACAGATGTTAGCCTGGCCTTTGGAGCACTGCCTGACTACAGACTCATATGAACCTAATGTGATATAAATAAACAAACAAATAAATAAACAAACCTCATATTAACTAATGTACAGATGCTGTACATACGTTTCAATAGCAGTGCAGATTTCCTCAGGACTCATCCCGGCCTTGCGGAGGGTGATAGCCAGGTTCTTGGCCTTGTTGGCCTCAAGGAGCGAGACTTTGGAGGGGGTTTTCTGAGCTTTCACCTTCAGCTTGGAGAGATCTGAAGGGGCACCCTGAGCCTTTGTCTTAAACCTCTCTGCAAACAGGTCCATGTTCAGCTCCTGGGGAAAGCAAAACAGGGAAATGTCACTGGAATGATTATCTCCACTGCCGGGTTTAGAGTTACACTACCAGTCAAACACTACAGCTTTTAACCACTTATCCATTTATGTCATAAACTGCACATTTTTATTCTAGTTAAACTTCAGAAAGTTGTTGAGTGATCATCTATAAATGAATATGAGTCAAATAAAACAAGTTTCATTTATAAGATGAGAGAATCTGTAATAGTGCAGGTCTGACATCCATCCTGGTTGTCGGTGACGCAGAGTCAAATTCTAGACTGCCCTTTAATTTTAAATGCACTGTTTAATTATTTCAGCACTTAACAGCTTGTTTAAAATCTAACACTCATCTGATCCACATTATAACTATAATCACATTAGGCGGCCTTTTGTAGTGATGAATAAAACATATGACGTTTCTGGTTCATAAAGGCTAAAATGGTGAACATAATATAAATGTGTTTGTTAGTAACGAATATTGTGTGTATTTTTAATATTAGATGAGTTACATGTAAATGGAGATAATCTCAGTGTGTGCCAGAACTTTTGACTGGTAGTGTGTATCTACAGTGTGTGAAGGTCTTGCCTGCAACAGATGCTCATCATCCAGCTCGCTGAACACCGTTCCTGTCACTTGGTTGGATTTCAGGCCCTGCCAGTTCAGCTGCGGCATTCGGAACTTGGTCTGGATGGGCTTACGGCTCTTAACACCTGTAAAGTGTAAAGTGAAAACACAGAACTAATTTTCACACACATGGGTGGAAACCCGGAATTAATTTCATCATTGTCGTCGAGTGTGCGTGCGCGCGCTTCTGTGGGTGTATATATATGCACGTGTGTGTGTGTGTATGTGATCATTTTCTTTAGAACTTCAAAACACTTAAAATCTCTTGTAATATTAATAATTTTGTTTAATAAAATGTAGTATAAACTGAAACACTGAAATACAGACCACAAAAGTTAATATTTCAAAAAGGAATTCAATAATACATTAGTAATTATCTACTTATAATAATTATAGTTTTCTATCTTGAGATTTGATAACTTTATTCTAATTATTAATTGTTACTTCTGTATTGAAATGTAATTGTGGATATTTGATTAAAATTAATATATTCATTTTATTAGAATGTCATTGTCGATATAATTTCATTTCAGCACCATTCTGGAGTCTTTCTTCTTTCTTTGTACAGATTTTATCAGTGGATTATAGTTTAGACATCATGCTAGGATTGTTTTTCTTCATGTACCTGCAGCAGAACTGATTTAATATCATTCATAACTGAGATTGAGAGTCCAATGTATGTCTGTTGTATGTGTCACCTGGTTCACCCCCTGGAGCAGGCGGAGCTCCTGGAGGAGGAGGCGGTCCACAGCCAGGAGGGGGAGGTGGAGGAGGTGGTCCTCCACCTGGGGGCGGAGGAGGGGGAGGAGGTGGAGCTCCAGATCCAGAAGGAGGAGGGGGAGGTGGAGGAGGTGGGACTAAGACCCCACATGGCTCTGTAGATCCAGGTAGAGGAGGAGGAGGTGGAGGAGGAGGAGGAGGAGCAGGAGCAGAGGAAGGATCTATGACCACCGGTCCATCTGTTGGAATTAAATACAATTAAGCAAGATGCCAGCATACACAGAAAAATTCCAGATTTTTAATTTAGAACGTACTCATTAAATAATAATGTTTGCACAGTCAAAAAGGAGCAATGCATTCCACTGAGTGTTGTACTTGTATGACTTTGCATGTGACAAATAAAGAATCTTGAATCTTGAAACACACTCAAAAAATTTTGGCTTAAAGAATATGTAGCAGTAAGTGGCAACCATAGGGGACCAAGCACCATTTGGCACCGGTCCTAATTGTTGTTAGCTTTACCGAGATTAAATATTAAACCAGTTTCGAAAGACATTTGAACTGGCAAAACATATTAGGATTAAGCCTAGTCATGATTAAGCTTCAGTATTCTCATCATCTCATCAGGGCAGCTGGTAGCCTAGTGGTTAGGGCAATCGCCCTGCGACCAGAAAGTCCAGGTTCGATCCCCAAGACCGCTAGGCACTGCTGAGGTACCCTGAGCAAGGTACGGTCCCTACACACTGCTCCCCGGGTGCCGTGTTCCTGCTTCCCCCTGCTTCACTTGGTGAATGGGTTAAATGCAGAAGAAGTATTTCGTGCTGTTCACACTGTGTGCAGTGGTGTGTTCACGTATGACAAATGGTCACTTTCATTATTCCAGATTCTTTATTTGTCACATATGTGGTTTTCTACAGCTCTGGAAAAAATAAGAGAGCACTGCAATTTGTCAGCATCTCTATGAGTATGACACAATTCCATCCTAGTGTCTGTAAAATGCATACACAAGCACTTATGGCGTACTGATTAGCGATCACCTGAATCACATCTTATTTAATGAGGAAAGTATAAAAACACTGCTATTCTCACAATGTGACCAGTTGGATGGTAAAACACTACTAGAAGTATGTCAAAGATCATTATTGCCATTTCGTTTTAGAGTGAAGACGTTTTCTTTGAATTAGTTCTATAAACTCTGCAACATTAATTAATTTTTTGTATATAACAACAATATGTTGATGTTTTGTCATTTCTTTAAAATTTTGCTTTAAAGAATAATACTTTTACTTGCAAATATTGTCAGCAGTTCTTAAAAACTAAGGCAAAGTACAAGTACAACATGTAATAAAATGTGCTAGTGATAATCATGATAATCATCATTATTATTCCTGTATTTGTCACATATATTGTCATATAAGTGCAACATGTAGTGAATGTGCCTGTTATTATCATTCCGATTATTTTAAGTGTATACAGTTAAAAACCTTTTTTATATGTTGTACCTGTTTGAGTGACAGATGCTGGGGCGGGTCCAGGTACCGTCTGTACTACAGTAACTGGGATGACCTCAATGTCCAGACACCCTGAGGCAGTTCTCTCCAGTCTGACCAGGCCTTTCTCCTCCAGCTCCCTCAGCCTCACCTCCAGACGGGTGTCTTTCTCTTTCTCCTTCTCTCCCGCCGTCTTTCTCTCCACATGAGAGGGCTGAGATATCCTCTCTCGCTCCTTCTCTCGCTCTCGCTCTATCTCTCGCTCTCGCTCGCGCTGCTGCAGAGAACTGACCTGAGCACAGGACTCTCGCAAACTCTCCTGTCACGCACGCACACACACACACACACACATATCATAGGGTTAGAAAGAGAGGGAGAGAGAGCAAATAGAGGCTTAAATGCGTAGATAGACAGATAGACAGACAGCTAGATAGACAGATAGATAGACAAACAGACAGAAAATGAGACAGAGAGATAAGAGAAAGAGAAGGAGAGAAAGGGAGAAATACAGAGAGATAGAGAGAGAAAAAGAGAGATGAAAAAGAGACAAAGAGAGTGAGAGACAGAGAATTACTGTGCAGTACCTTCAGCAGAGCCGACTCTTTAGTGGCCTGCATGAGCTGCTGCTCCAGTTCAGCCACTTTCTCCATCTCACCATTCTCATATTCCTGCAGCTTCACACTCAGCTGCACACACACACAAACACAAACACACACACACACACACACATATGAGCTTCAAAAAAATTAGAAGTGCAAAAATTAGAAGAGTATAATCCCTCATTTTCAACAAACACCATCAACAGGTATTATACTCTATTTTTCAAACATTTGAAAATACTGTCTATCCTTTACACAACATTTAATAACATGTGGACCAATAGAAATGGTTCATTCCTTGTCTTGTGATTTTTTGTAGTGTTCTATCTTCTCCCTGTTTTCTGGTCAGTGTTGTTGTTCACAACCTCCATGTCCTCTTGTTTATGTGTCTGTTCTTTGTGAGTATATTTTGGGCTTAGCCCCGCCCCCTTGGTATACTATTCCTGACTCCACCCCTGTTCAGGTGTTCTCTTTTCCTTGAATACCCCTGGATTTCAGTCTGTGTTTGTGGATTCTTTATAATGCTGCTTTGTAAAACTTAGTTTAGGAACCTGGTTATGGGGTTTTGGGTCCACTGTGTTTTTGTTAAACCTGTTTATTTTCCGCTCTGTTCCTGCTGTGCTCCTGTTCTTGTCATCCTTTGGACCGTCATCGTGTTCTTGTGTACACAGTTCATCGTGTTTTTGTGTACCCCAGACACTTCATTTTTGTTTGTGTTTTTGCTAATTATATTTTGGATAAAACCTTTCGGATCTTGTGAATACATCCAGCTTGCCTCGACCCTCACGTCATTACACCAAAATGATCATTAATATGAAGTAAAGACAATTATATCCCTTCCTCAAAAACAGTGATTTCTAAGGAGACAAAAGGCTTTTTATGACAGGGATGAACTCTATAGTACATGTGACTGTATAGTACATACGATGTTAGTACAGTGGGACTTGTGAGGTTTCTCACCTGTCTGTTGTTTTCCTGCAGGTCCTCCACATGTTCCATGATTCCTCCTTTATTCTCTGCATCCTCCAGCAGAGCACCCACATCAATCACGTTATCCAGATACGCCTGGATCTGAACCTGCAGCTTCTCACTCTCTGTGAGCTTCAGGGTCTGAAAACACACACACACACACACACACACACACACACACACACACATTTCAAACATACTCTTTTAATCAGTGTTGCTGTGCATTAATGTGAAATGTAATACGTATTCAGATATTGTATTTTGTACTTTTTTTTACAGATTTTACACTACTCTGAGGAAGGCTATAAATTTTAATGTAAAGGGGTGGGGCAGTTAAAGAGAGAAATGTACAGAAAAGAACAGCATGATGAAGACTCATAAATAAACTTTGATCTGACCTCTAGATACTGGTCCAGGCCCAGGTGAGTGAACTCGTACTGCAGGTGCACACGGAAGTTCATGTTCTCCACTGAGTGAACCACAATGTTGATGAACTGCATACAGGCCACCTAGAGAGATAAATAATACAATATA
>JBBPDE010000026.1:4791181-4805521 GCA_037974605.1 Nannopetersius ansorgii | reverse complement strand
TATTCCTTATTTCTTTGGGGGTTGTTTTAATTGCACTTTATTTGTTGTATTTTCACTAATTGTTTATTTTTAAATTACTTTTAATTATTATTGTTTTATTGTTAGTGTTATAATAAAGTATATTTCTATTTATAACTTTGCTCAAATTCTGTCCTGGGTTTTAATTAATTAATTAATTATTCAAAGGAATAAACACAAAAACACTTATAGGACAGGCAAATACATTCAGATTTAGCAATTTGATGATGCATCCATCTTTAAAAAGTAAAAAAAAAGAAGTATCGTATCAGCGATACCGACTCTGTATTTACTTGGTATCGGATCGATACCAAATTTTGTGATATCGCACACCACTACTCAGAATGAATGGGCACAAATTCCCATAGAGACACCAAAATCTTGTGGAAAGTTTTCCGAGAAGAGTAGAAGCTGTTATAGCTGCAATGGGGAGACCAACTCCATATTAAAGTCTATGTATTTGAATGCAATGTCTTTAAAGTCCCTGTTGGTGTCATGGTCAGATGTATTTGTCCATAAAATGTATGTACAAGAGGGTGGTATTCACATGCTCCACAGCTGAAATGAATATGAACTTTCGTAACCTGCTGCCTGACTGACTTCCCCTGGAAATAAATAGTTCAGCCATGGATGAGTCATTGAGGTGCATGGGCACCACAATCTGCGACAACTATAGTGGGAAAATAACATTTAAACCGCTGTCTAGAGGTCAGGAGTTATTGTGTACTCTTCTTAACCTAGAAATTGTACTTTATGTGGTAACAAGCGGTTTAGTTGTTTCAAGTCATGTTAAATACACGCTTTAAAGCAAAGCAAGGGAAATGTTACTAGACAAAAGCAATATTTCTCTAACAGTTTTATCAATTTTAACCCTCATGTTAGGTTCAAATGCGGATGCTGACGGAATTCTGTACTGGGGGGGCGGGGTATGGGTGTGTGCGCTGACATGGAAAACCCCCTGCTTCCACCCCACCCAACCCTGTAGACAAATTGAAACTCTGCAACTACCCCCTCATAGACAAATCAAAACTGAACGTTTCAAAGACATCTCTGGCTTTCAGTGTCCCCATTACTGTCCTCCATCCTCTGTCCTACAGCCTAAAGTAAACGTGTGTTGTTTCCTCTGCTAATTAGTCAAATTGCTAATAGGGTCTTGCAGTGGCTTAATTGCCTTTGGAATAATCATGAAAAACGCAGAAGTTTTGGGATGAACTTTATATAAAGTTCATATGGATTATGTATAGTGGGCTTTAATCCAGCCTGTATAGTATTGTATTGTACGTATATATACTGTACTATTCCACACTGTACTATACTATTATATACTATAAAGTATATACTATAATAGAGATTATTTGTATGCTATATAGGATAGTATAGTATATTATAATATACACCTTCATACTATACTGTACTATAGTATACTGTAGTATGAAGTGTATCGTATAGTATCGTTTAGCATAGTATAAATTAGTATACTGCATACTATTGTGTAGTATATTATACAATAGTATGCAATGTATACAGTCAATTATAGTATAGTATAGTATAGTATAGTATAGTATGGTATGGTATGGTATGGTATACTATATATAGCATTAGCTAATGCTAATCTTCACTAGGTAGTTTGATGTTTTACATAAAATGTTCATGACACTGGAAAAAACAAAGCACAGCCTGACACAATGTAACAGCCCTAACAGGCAGGCTTGAAAGTGACAGACATGGATCTGACATGACACCAAAAACAAAATGCACAGTTGAGGGCTAAGTTATGCACAGTCCTGATTACGTTAGTCATCCTGTACAGAGAAAACACACCTAACACCTCTCAGAAATCAACAGCAACTGAAAACAGGGAGCTGTTACAATTACTTTATTCAAATATAATAAATCAACACACACTTTGCTTTCACTTTACAAAGTCAAGTAGGTTTATTGTCATTTCAACCACTTACAGAGTGCACAGTGAAATGAAAAGAAACATTGCACTCACTTTTAGCAATAATTGTGATGTAATATGCTTTATTAATGTAGAAATTATGTACATATTCAAATCAGGTTCATTAAATGCATTATCTCTTGATGTCAGTGAGAGGATGAAGGAGGCACTCATAGACAAGTGTGCGTGTGTGTGTGTGTGTGTGTGTGTGAGCCTTCTGGCAGCCAAGTTAACGCTAGAATAAATGCAAAAATCCCCAAGAAAATCCCCGAGACTTGTTTCAACTCGACACCTGGCGTCAATGTGTTATTCATAATGAATAAATACACACGTACAGAAAAATAGATAGCCAGATAGCTAGCTAGATAGATACACAGACAGACAGACGGATGCCAGGCGTCCCAATATTTTTGTCCCTATAGCGTACGTAGTGGCCTGCAGGGGGCTCTGTGCTGCTCTCCTCCTCCTGTCCCGTGATCTTTTGTGTTTTACTCCCAAAATGACGGAACCCAGCGCGTCGCCTGAGGATCCCTGGCAGAAAGTAGGCAAACTATTCATGACACTAGGACCAATTTATAATAGTTTTAATCCCTAAGACCCTACCATATTTTCTGGACATGTCTCAATATTCACTGCATTCTTCTCCAACCTCTTTTTAAAGTGAGCTGATTAGCTACAGAAACAGAAACTCGGTCTCCTTTTGTTCATTTAGCATGAAGCTAACTCGTCTTCAGAGAAAACAAGTTCCTGAAACACAGCACTTTTATGGAAATGTTTAGTGTGGATACGAGTCTTTAAAAACTGTAGGTTTTGTTGTATAGGACGTAGCTTTTACACCTGAAATGCAGCAGCAGTGACATTTAAGGTGGAACCAAACATTCACACCAATACCAGGAAACATTATTGAGGTGTATATAAATACTGCTGATATATAACAAGATTAACATGTTAGGTTCCTGCGTTTTTTCATTATTTAATGTGATGGATCCTTTTTTTTCTGGTTCCCAATAGTTTTGTAAACATCCTGCTGTTATGCTAAGCTAAATGTCATAACATTTTCTTTATTTACTTTTTTAATAACGTTACGACTTACTTAACTATAAAGTATACCGGATAGATGTCTGACAACCTGATGTGTTTCGGAGTAAGTTTTTTTTCTGTTACTGTGGATAATAAAGTTAATAACCAGATAGCTTCATGTTAACAACACAGCTAACATGAGCTGTGATGGAAGATCCATGTCTACCAGAGATGGTTAATTTGGACTTTTTTGCACTGCAGTAAAGATAGTTTGCAGTCTGCAAATCACCACTCTTTTGAGAGTATCTCTACAGTTCAGTGTGGTCGACGGTTAAACACAGTGGCATGTTGTCTTTCGTGATTTGTGAATTTGGACGACGTCACCCCCACCCCTAAATGTGCTGCTATTAAAATTTGTGTTTTTATTGTCAAACGCAAATAATAACAAACCTTTCTCATTTAAGCAGGTCCAGTCAGGCTCACATTCATCAGTCTGATTTATAGGCACACATATCACCACTGAATTAACTGTTTGGCCACTTATAGTAATAGGAACAGCAAAACACCCAAAAAAGTAACACAGATGGGCCAAACCAGGCTCAAATTGATCAGTCTTGTGATTTTTTTCACAAATCTAAAATGTTCTGTCTGGCATAGATCACTGTGTTTATTAGGTTATTAGTGGGGAAACGCAATGTGTTTACACATAAACCTAACCAACAATGAAAATACACTCATAAACCACAAGATCCATGTTGTATTTGACAAAACATGATTTGTGAAACCTTTCAAAAATATATAGGCACACATATCACCACTGAATGAAATGATTGGCCACTTATAGCAATATATGGGCTACATCACAAACCAGTGGCCAAAACTCCCAAAAAGTATCCCAGACGAGCCAAACTTGGCTCAAATTGATCTTATTTGTGATTTTTTCCCCCCACAAATATAAAATGTTAAGGCATAGATCACTGTGTGTATCAGCCCAGCAGTTTTTTTTTACAAATAAACCTTACTAAATAAACCACAATATCCATGTTGTGTTTGACGAAACATGATTTGTCAACCCCAACATGGATGCTGTGGTTTATGAGTGTATTTTCATAGTTGGTTAGGTTGATGTGTAAAAACACTGCTTTTCCCCACTACTGGCCTGATAAACACAGTGATATTTTAGGTTTGTGACAGAACATTTTTGATTTGTGGAAAAAAAAAAAAATCACAAATAAGATCAATTTGAGCCTAGTTGGGGGTTTTGGCCACTGGTTTGTGACGTAGCCCATATATTGCTATAAGTGGCCAAACAGATCATTCAGTGGTGATATGTGTGTCAATATATTTGTAAAAAAAAATTCACAAATCAGTCTGATGAATGCGAACCTGGCTGCACCTGCTTATATGAAAGATTTTTTTATGATTTGCATTTGACAATAATAATACAAATTTTAATACCAGCACATTTAGGGGTGGGGAATGACGTAATCTGAATGTACAAATCACAAAATAGAAGATGCCACCGTGTTTAACAGTCGTCAACACTGAACTGTAGAGATACTCTCCAAAGAGTAATGAATTGCAAACTATCTTTACTGTGGTCTTTTTTGCAGTCTTAAAAGACCTTTCAGTCTTAAAAGACCTTACTAAATAGCCAAGCTAGAGCTGTTCTACATGTAGATCTAGATTTGTCAGTGTCTGTATTTACTGTTATTAACCAGACCTAAGTGTTGTAAATACACTATACACAGCATATATGTACACTGTATTGATGAAAGTATTGGGACGCCTGAACATTTAACAAACAGGCACTTCAATAACATTGTATTCAAATACATAGACTTTAATATGGAGTTGGTACCCCTTTGCAGCTATAGCAGCTTCCACTCTTGGAAGGCTTTCCATAAGATATATATGTTGTTGTAATATATTATTTTTTAAATTAAATATTCATATCAGATTTGACATTTTAACTGTTGTTGGCATTTCATGTTGATGACCATTATGCAACATTATATATGTATATCACATATGATAGCCTTTATAGATGTTTAATCAGGTCGAAGAACACTATTAGTGCCACATTAAACACATAATATCAACGCTATTAGTGCAGTGACTTTTATTTAAAGAGAAATTTCATAAAATTTTCAATTTATTGGATTGACAAAGTCGTTTTT
This sequence comes from Nannopetersius ansorgii, assembly GCA_037974605.1. Classification (NCBI taxonomy): domain Eukaryota; kingdom Metazoa; phylum Chordata; class Actinopteri; order Characiformes; family Alestidae; genus Nannopetersius; species Nannopetersius ansorgii. The sequence continues at coordinate 4,800,361 of JBBPDE010000026.1, read as the reverse complement.
GATGTGAAGTAGGTGTAAATGCTTCCTGTGTGGCACGTTTAGTGCTGTTTTGTTTGCTCCAGCTCTTAGAACTTCTTGAATTATAATGGGATATTTTTGCTGAAGTGACAATTCTAGGCACTAGTAATAGTACATGCCTTTTAAAGGTGGCTGCATTTTGTAAAGCAATAAAACCTTTCTGGCACAGCAGGGTGTTTATTGAGGACAAATCTCAGTGGGGAGTTCTGGTGCCCCAGATGCATGATGTTAACTTTTAGTGCTGGTTCATGGTTTATGTCTCTCCTTCATCTATGAGGGAAGCAGACCAAGCAGCAGCATCATCCTCCTGACGTTTTGATTGAACTAATCTGTGTGTTTCTTTTTTCCTTGCCATGGCTCAGCAGACAGACGGTACTTTCAGTGACAACGGCTTTGACCACAGTAAGTGTTTAAACCTTCGTTTAAATCTAATTACAGAACAGCATGGCTTGTTTGAGCATCTGGAGCTTTGTCCCGTAAAAAGTGCTGCTTTGGATTTCCATATGATATATAATAAAGAGTTATAGTTAGTAGAGTGATAATGTAATCTGTTGAATGTACATAAAAAGTATGTATATATTTAAATGAAGTAAGTTCGGTGCATCACTTTTTCAGTGTACCTGTTGTAAAAATTGATTGGGGTCCACTGGATGCAGCGATATTATATTCACTTTTCTGGATTTTTCTTGCTTCATTTTCTCCCTGTTACAGGTTTCTTTGCAGAGAGTTCTCGTAAAGGAACAGTGGTGTCCAGAGCCAACAGCATAGGATCCACTAGTGCCTCCTCAGTACCAAATACAGGTAATCATGTCTGTTCTACTCACTGCTTTTGTCCTCAGCAAATCGAATGCCTCCAACAGACTCTGCAATTTCAGCAGCCTTGTAAGATTATAATCACATTGTGCGACATGGATCTAATAAACCTGGCTAAGACATATGTGTAGATGTTTAATGGTGTGTGGGAAGGTGCATAGATGTTTGATGGTGTGTAGGAAGGTGTGTAGATGTATGATGGTGTGTAAATGTACAATTAAATTAAATCTTAAAATATGATGCGAATTAATGTAGAAGAACAAAATGTCATCAGGACATTCAAACAGAACAAAGCACATCTAAAAGATGTCCTGAACCATTGAAGAAACAGTTTCCAGATGTTCAGGCAGTGATCAGTATACTGGTGGTGCTGAATACTGAGTGGTTGAAACTCCTTTATCTATACTCCCTGTATCTTTTAGCACTTTGCAGCCTGTAACAGTAAAGCATTTGTTCCCATTTCTTTCATTAAATCGACTCAGTATACCAAAGGTAAGACAGTTAAACAGGCAGAAAATTGTTTCGCCAAAACAAAATATAAAGAGATGAGGGGTTGCTGAAAACTTTAGAACAGTAGTGTATATACCAGATTAGTGAACTATGCCAGTTCTCTAGAGCAGTGCTTTTCAATTTCAGTCCTGGGGGCTCACAGCTCTGCATATTTTTAATTATTATCTGGCCCAACCCCAGATCCAGCAAGCCCTTTATGAATTAGATCAGGTGTTTTGGGGTCAGAGAACATTTGAACACCAGCCCCCAGGACTGCACTCCTCTAGAGAACAGAAAACCAGGCCTCACCGTGTGTGATGAGTCTGGACCCCAAGCTGAAACTGAGGTATTATTCCAACCTGCCACTGAGTTTGACTGTGTGTGTCTGTTCACGCCTGTAGGTCAGTTAGGGAGAGATTTGTTGGAAAAATGTGGGATGGTAGGGCCCTGTGCTTTCAAACATGAGAGTTTCAAATGTCCATTCATTCCTGCTGTTTGGTGGTCACGGTGGTTTAGCATGTTTGTATCCATTCTTGTTTTCCATTCTTCAGTTGTACTATATCAGAAAAAAGTATTGTGACACCAGTTGAGACACAGATGGATCATATCACATTCATTTGGCAAATGCATGTATTCAAAGCAACTTCCAATACACAGAAATGCTCTGTTTTTGACTTATGCAGTAATCCCTCAGTTTTACACGGATCAGGACTCATGGATCCAGTCCTTAATGGAAATATTAAGAGAGATTTTTTGACAAACACAAAAACGTGTTTTTCACTATACACGGGTACTCTTGGAATGTAACCCCCGCAAATAACGCAGGATTACTGTATATGTATTGTACCTTATTCAAAAAGCTGGTCTTGACTGAAATATTAATTGTAATTTCAACAAGGATGGGTGGGCCAAACACATTCATTTAAATGTGAGGAATAAATTGATTGGAGTGAATAGGTCATCTTGAGACTTTGTGTTTACATACAACTGACCTTCCATCCCGATATCTTACAGCTATTCATTCCAGGAATCTTTAAAAGTGCAGTGATTACACGAACCTCAACCATTCCACCCATGGCCAGTTCAGTAACTACTTTAGAATAAACTTTCACACAAACAGCAGATAGTTTGCACTTCTAGTCCAAATTTAGGCACTCTTAGCTTTGTAAATGCAAAAAGGAATGAAAGGAGTGTATGTTGACATCTACAAGCTGTATAAATGTCTGAGTTGTACTAGTCTCTCAAGGTATTTGTATTACGTCTGTTCATGTACGCAACTGTTCAGAAATCTCCCTCAGAGAAGCGGCATGTTCTTCCTTTGATGCTGTGCTGAAAACCTCTGAGCCTTTGAGAATTTTTGAGAACGTTTCAACTCTGAAAAGTAACAAATAACCCACAAAAAAGAAAACATTGCAGCACCTCAGAGAAATTCAAATAACATCATATTCATCACTGAACGCTGAACTGACTTCTTTTTAAATGCAAAAAAAACAATCTGTTGTATGTCAACACAAAGACTCAAGATGACACATTCACTCTAATCAATCTAGTCTACATATTTAAATTACAATGTTTAGCCCATCCATGAAATTATGAGGAGTATTTCAGTCAAGATTAAAATAGAGGCCAGCCCAAAAAAATAAGAGACCACTGGAAAAATGTTCAGTTTCTCAGGTTTTGTCTTTTATAGCTGCAAGTATTGAACTGAATAGCTTTGCCTTAGCTTTTAAGAACTGTTGAGAATATTTCTCCTAACTTCCAAATAAAAACATTGTTCTTTAAGGCATCGTTTTAAAGGAAATGACAAAACACGACCATCTGAGAAATGATGCAGTTTTTACAGATCTTGAATACTTCAAAGAAAACAAATTTCTTGTTCACTCAAACAAAATGGCAATAGTTAGCTTTGACTAGTTGTGTTTTAACATCCAACTGGTCTCATTGCAAGAGGAGAGTGTTGATTACAGCAGTGTATACTTTCCAGTTTTATACTTGTCCTAAAATAAGGTTTGATTCAGCTGGTCTCTAATCAGTACCTCATGCAGCAGAATGAGGTGCTTGTGTAGGGATTTAACAGACACTGGCATGGAATGGTTGTCAAACTCATAGAGATGCTAATTTCACAATAAATTACAGTGGTCTCTTTTCTTCAGAGCTGTATTAGTGCTGAAGGTTCCGTAACAAAATGTCATTAAAGAGAGGTTGGAAAGTGGTCATATAAAAGCAAATTATGTTTTCGTACATGAAGCCACACAAACGTTGTAAATGGTTGTTTAGAAAAAAGTTAAAAAGCAGAATATGGACCTACGAGGAGCAGTCTGTGTGGACGGTACCTTGCTCAAGGTTACCTCAGTGGTGACTAGCAGTTGGGATTCGAACCCCAAACCAAGGGGCAGTGTCCTAACCACTGTTTCCTCCAGGATCTGTAAAGTTTTCTGATTCATGTCTTGATTTTGTGCCTCAGATGATGAAGACAGTGACTACAGACACGAGACCACCTACAAGAACTCCTATAAAGACCGCCGGAGACAAGCCCACACGCAGGCTGAGCAGAAACGCAGGGATGCTATTAAGGTATGGAGACAGAGTCTCTGAGAGGCTGGGAAAGAGGGGAGAGATATATTGAGAAAAGTACAGATAACCTGGAAGACTGAAGTAATGCCCTCGTTTGTAGCAGCCATTGCTTGGATGGACAGGCTCCTTTAAAACCCTTTAACACACATTTAGCAGGAACATTTTAAGCACTATATTAATCTGAAAATGATGTTTATATTGTATTTGGGTGAAAGGTCACTCTTGAGATTAAATGAATGTAGTATTTTATTGCACAATCAAGATAACGTTGAGATAATGTCACTGCTGTTGAATAACCCACATTCACTGAGACATAAACAGTTCAGCTCCAGCTCAGTGTTGTGGCAACTGAATTGAATTTGAATCTATTTGTTGGGTTAAATGTGATTTTTATTGCAGGATTCTGGTCCAGTCTGGCAACAGATACTACAGAAAAATGCATTAATGGATAGAGCAAGAATAAGTCAGTTATAGGCAATTAAAGTAAATCGTAATAGCACAGTATTGGCCCCAAGATTGTTGTCAAACTTGTACAGTTGTTGCATAAATATGTGGTATAGTTGTTTTGAATTTACAAAATTGAGACAACTTTGCTTATTTAAGTATTTATGTACATTGTCAGATGGACTTAGTTCTATCATTGTTCTTGCTGAAGCATTTTTTTAGGTCATTAGGTCATATTGCACAGGAACAGTGTAAAACAAGTTTTATAATAAATACATTTACAGCAAAAAATATGAGATTAATAAATAATATAACTTATAATTAGTTAGGTTAATTTTTAATGGCTTGACACCCCCACTAGTATTATTTTTTTGCAATTTACATGTTTGACACTTGCAGAAGGGCTATGATGACCTGCAGTCTATAGTGCCCACCTGCCAGCAGCAGTCGGAGTTTGCCATGGCCACACAGAAGATCAGCAAAGCTACAGTACTGCAGAAAAGTAACAGCCTTACAAAACACTATAGTGCTTTATACTGACCACACTGAAAAAGTCATTTGCTGTACCTACCTGATTTAAATGTGTGTGCATCATTTCCATGATCATATCTCAACACATTTGTTGCCAGATGTGAGGAAAATGCAATATAATCCTGGTGTAAAATACACACATGAGCCAAATCATTATGAAGCAAATATCAGATGCAGTTGTGCTTGTGACGGTCTGGAATGAATTTGTTGGGAACTGTACTATCAGTTCTCAGTCAATGTGGAGGTCAAGTCAGGTTTACACACAGAATAGGAGAAATTAAAGAAATTAAAGAATACATAGAAAATCAATTGATATTTAAAAACAAGGCTTGTGGCCGGCTGGTGGTCTAGTGGTTGCCACTGTCATTAGAAAGTCGTGGGTTTGAATCCCAGGACTGCTGGTTCCCCACGGAGGTTCCTTGAAGTAAGATACTGTCCCCACACACTGCTCCTGGCTGCCCGCTGCTTCACTTGGGGAACAGTTTTGTGCGTTAATACTTTTTCTGGTCAGTAGTGGTGAGCCCTTTCTGTTCTACTGGTCTGTTCTACTAGCGACAGGGTTTCGAGTGCCCAAGCCTCCTCAATTTGCAAAGCCAACTGAAGCATAAATCATATAAAGCAAGGCTCAGAATGTATTTTATGATGCCTAATTTCATCCGGCATTTTTTTTTTTTGTGCTAATTGTGTGTGTATGTGTCTTTACAGCCATAGACTATATTCAGTTCCTTCATAAGGAGAAGAAGAAGCAGGAGGAGGAAGTGTCCACGCTCAGGAAGGAAGTGATGGCACTAAAGATTATGAAAACGTAAGTTGTGTTAAAGAGTGAGAATGACATTATATTTTTGTGTGTGTGTAATCAAACTTAATTATATTTGTAAAACATGGCAAGCGTTAATTGAAGTTAATTAATGTCAGGTGATTGTATGTTTTACTCAACATGAAGGTGTCAGTAATGAATATAAAATGCTTCAGAGCAAACGTTTTAAGAAAGTATATCTTTAACTAACATGAATTAAAACAGTAACACACAGTTCTTGTGGGACGGTGTTTGAGCGCATGGCACAAGTGTAAGTGGGTTTATCCCGACCTGCTTGTATTTGGCAGGCCATCGGATGCTTTTGTGTGACCCTCACTGAGAGGGCGATAACCCGGCCAAGAGGAGCAGGAACCGGGACACAAGCTGCGATACTAAAGTTCACTATGAGGCTTTGGACCCCCGGCATTTTGTTACAGGGAATGAAATACTGCTCAAATTATGAGATCAGATTGTTCTCACTGGGATATTCATTCTTTCATCCACCAAGTAATAATAATAATAGCAATACATTTTATTCATAGGCGCCTTTTATAGCACACAAGGGCACAGTACAGTAAAACAAGTGCAACAGACAGTAGGACCATAATAACAGACAAGATTAATAAGCATATTCAATTTATACCATTTAGACAGTGCAAATGATTCAGAGAGAGAAAGCCTCCTTGAACAGATGCGTTTTAAAGCGTTGAAATGAATTTATGTTTCTGAGCCGGGGAGCAGAGCGGCTGAAAGCTCTGCTTAGTGGTAAGACTGTAACTAGCTGGCGTAGTGGATAAGGCATTCACCTTGCGATCAGAAAGTCATGGGTTTGAATCCCAAGACTGCTAGTGGCACCACAGAGGTAGATGAGCAAGATACACACTGCTCCCTGGGCGCCTTTCATTGGTGGCCCACTGCTTCACTTGGTGGACGGGTTAAATGCAGAGAATTTTGTGCTGTTCACAGTGTGTGCTGTGCTCACATATGACTGATGTCTCTTTACTTTTGTCTCCTTATTGTTTGTGGAAAGATTTAGTTGAAACAGTAGTTTACTGAATGATTACAAATCAGAGAGCCTTTCAAATACTTAAAAAAAATAATAAAGAACCCGCAGTTAAGGAAAATCTGTTTTGCTTCATTATTGTAGTCATTATGCTTCATTATGAATTTGATATGGTGAGTAAAGTAGAGCTGCACAATATGGACAAAATAACAGGATTGAGATTTTCCTTTTATGAGATTATACTTTTATGAAATTAAAAAAGCCTTGAAGTCTGTAGTTATTGTTTCAAATGTTACATTAACTCTCCCCAACCATGCAGTACATGTATGGGGGGAAAAGCTACAAAAACAGTGTTTTTTTTATGACATTACAAGTTTTTGTAATGTCATAAAACCAACAAATATAAACAAATCTCCTAATTCTGACTACAGCAGTTTAGCAGGTTAAAGATTAAAATAATTAGGCCTTAGTTGGGTTTCCTGAAGACCTTGATTCGTCAGAACACCCAGTAACTCACCTGGAGCTGTGATTGGTTACCCTGTCAGAAACACTGTGATTGGTTAGAGGCTCATGTGCATATTGTAGCATTTTGTTGCAGATCCTTCTCTCCTTTGTTCATACAGTTCATGGAAACTGTCTTGTTTTCATGACATTATAAAACAGCGTAATTACCTCCTACAAAACTAGGCCCTTTAAAAATCCATTTTAAAAAGGCATATAAATTATTGTGGTGGTGATAGAGACCAGTAAGAAAATTTAAAATATGCATTGTGAGGCAAACTGAAAATGAAGTTTAATGGAGTAATTGACATTTGATTGCAGTGGAGTGGCCTTTATCAGGAATGGGGAGAAGACTGCGTGTCTCTTGTATTCTGTAAAGGTCTGATGGTGAGGTTGGCAGGGCTGTAGTGTCCTACTGCGTGTGAGATGAGGAGGTCAGGGGAGGAGAGCGAGAGCCACTTGAGCGGCAGCAGCAGCAGCAGCCCCTGCAGCACTCAATGAATAAAATGGACAGATGAGGCAGTGGGTGTTGGCCATTCTTTCACAGGTTCATTTGTTGAGTCCAACATGTTGCACATGACCTTTTTTAAAGTGCCGCTTTCTGACTTTGTTAAGCATTTCCACCCCCTCTCCACATTTAGCCCTTAGAGCAAAAAATATTCATTTTCTAATGTAACTATGTAATTACAAAATTATGTAGAGAGTTATATATCAAAATTGTCTATGGTACATACTGTACTTTATTCTAGTATATTGTAAGTACATTGAGAGCAATGGAAACTGGAGTGGTTTCCACTACTTGGTCCCTAAGCAAGACCCTTAACCCCAAGGTGCTCCGGAGCCCCCGGTAAGGAATGAAAGTCGCTTTGGTTAAAAACATCTGCTAATTGCTGTAAACGTAAATGAGTCAAACTCCTTGTACATTATATGGACAAAAATATGGGAACGCCTGTCCATTACAGTAGCTGGGACTTGAACAACATTGAATTCAAATACACAGATTTTAATATGGACTTGGTTCCCTCTTTGCCACTGTAACAGATTTTGGAGTGTTTTTGTGGGAATTTGGAAAAGGGCCTTCCCCAAACTTTGTCTGCAAAGTTGGAAGCATAGCCTTGTCCAAAATTACTTGGTCTGCTGAAGCATTAAGATTGTTCTTCACTGGAAGTAAGAGGCCATCTGAATTTAATAATTATGGTGTGTCCCAGTACTTTTGTCCATATAGTGTATATATACACATACGTGGCCAATAAAACTGAATCTAATCCTAAAATCTCTTCTTCCAAACAGATGTGGTATGAAGTGAAGGTTCAGAACACATTTATTAGTGTTTAACCCTTGCTTCTGTTTTGCATGTTCCACAGCAACTATGAGCACATAGTGAAGGCCCATCAGAATAACCCCCAGCAGGGTAGTGATCAGGTGTCAGATCAGGTCAAGTTCAGCGTGTTCCAGAACATCATGGATTCTCTGTTCCAGTCCTTCAGCACCTCCGTCTCAGTCAGCAGCTTTCAGGAGCTCTCCGCCTGCGTCTTCAGCTGGATTGAGGAGCACTGCAAACCCCAGGTAACTCCACACTAACAGTACTTAACAGACCATTTACAGCATGCACACTAGGGCTGTTAGAATTGTAATTTTGGCCTTAGTTTTGATACCTATTTTCCACTTTCCATATAGTTATTTATACACAAAACATCAAGAGTAGGGGGTGTTATGAGATCACAATATGTATACAGTATATGGTGATATGTAGCTGGTTTATGTATGTGTAATTATTTTAGATAACAAAGCATTAACAGTAAAGCCGATTGGTATACCCCACCTGAAGATCGACAAGTTGTGTTTTTCCTCTCTCTGTCTGCGTGCTTGTATACAGGTCCTTCTCAAAAAATTAGCATATTGTGATAAAGTACATTATTTTCTGTAATGTACCAATAAACATTAGACTTCCACATATGTTAGACTCATTACACACAACTGAAGTAGTCTTAAGCCTTTTCTTGTTTTAATA
>JBBPDE010000026.1:4640868-4651542 GCA_037974605.1 Nannopetersius ansorgii | reverse complement strand
GTGTATATATGTGTATGCAGGTGTGTGTGAGGAGAGTCTGAGGTGTGTGTGTATATATGTGTATGCAGGTGTGTGTGTGAGGAGAGTTACAGGCCATTCAGGTTTAGTTCTTCTGTACAGTTACCATTTTGGAGATGCGAGGTTTTGTTTTGCTGCAATATAAAATCACATCAATAACTGGACATGAAGTGAAGGAAACATCACTGCGCTCTGAGTTTACCGTTATTTTATTGTAAATAACTTTGATACATTGGACTTTGCACTGCAAGTCCCACGTCAAGATACATATTCATATATATTTAACCTGTTGCTTTATAGTCTTTTGCTTACCCCAGGGTTCTCACGATTCACAACTACTACTGCAACCGAAAAACCCTCTTCGGCGCTGATTGGTATCGATATTGAGACCTAGCTGCCCGTTACCTGTAGCAGCCTGATTGCGTCTCACCTGATCCATCAATAATTCTTTGGAGGTCAAAACCCTCTAGCGAAAAAGAGGGAGGGGCATTAAAAGGAAAAACAAAAGCAAACACTGATTGGTAAAAGCATGTTCGTGCTCACGTGATGGGCACCTGTCACTCAAACCCTGAGCTAAACAAAGTCGTCGAGCTGAGTGAAAGTCAGCCCTCTGGCGCTTACCTGCCTGTAACCTGAGCGACCGCCTTTAAAACACCTCTATAAACACTTTCACACCGAATCTCTAACGCTGACACGCCTACATTCAACCAGCGCTGCCCACAAACACCTTCCGCAACCTCCCAGATCCCTCACACTCCTCTCAACGGCCCACACTCTCCCGCAGATCAGGGCCTCACTTCTTCAATACAGTATCACAACTGTGTGGAAATGTATTATGCAAAACTTACTTTAAAAAGTTGTGAAGGTCTATGGGCTCCAGAACATGTTCTCTGCACAGAACCCCTCTCACATAAAGAGAGTCTCCAGCTTTACTCTCCACAGTCTCAGGCCCTTTCAGAACCAGCCGTGCAAGGGCTCTGACACTTTTATGCAAATACCCTGTTGCTGGCCACGCCCCACCCATCCCACGCCCCACTCATCCCCACCCACCCCTACAGCAGGTTCAGGTCCCCCACGTCGCTGAAGTTAGCTCATTATTCACAGATCCTTATTCGAAGTTCCACCGAGAGTTTCTGGAACACGGCGGTTTTCCCTGTCTGGGAGAAAGTGCAGGATTTGGGCTGATCTTTACAGAAACTCAGCTCTTCATGAGCGACTCGCCTCTGTCTGTAGACCCAGCGCTCGGCTTCTCCGCGCTCCAACACCAGCAGAACAACATGGAGGACCTTCAGCTAGTCTAGTGGGCGGGGTCTCCACAGATGAGAGGCGGGTCTATGCAGATTGTCCCAGTATGACGTCACACTGGGCCCTCCGTCCACACGACTGTGGGGAGTAAAGCTGGAGAAGCTCTTTATGTGAGTGATTCTGTGTAAAGAACGCAATGAACATGTTTTGTAGCCCTTAGCTAATAGTGAGTTTTGCATAATATGTCCCCTTTAAAGCCACCGTCACCGATATGCCTCTCACTACGGGCTCAAATGAGCCTCACGACTTTAGTGCAGCACTGCAATTTTTGGTTATGGTTAGAATTAAAACATTTTTAGGCAAAATACCTGAAATCAAATTGAATTCTGACCTCAGGATCAAAAATCATATCCTCCATGACCAGCTATGCAGAAATATGCCTTTAACAAGTGAACGACTCTTCTGTGAACTATTGATGAGAGAAGAAATGCCATAATGCTGCAATTCGATAACGAATGGAATAATAGAGAATCAATCAACTACAGAAATAAATCTAACCACAGTCAGAATCACAATCTGTTTCTTTCCAATGCCCAGGCAGACACACACACTCACTCACACACACAGGTTTCCTCTACGCTCTGATCAGAGAAAGGTTCAGACGCCAGAGTGCTTTTCTCCACCCAGAAAAGTACTAAAACTGTCAATTTCTGCAAAACCAGCTGCTTACCCGATTCTTTGGGCTTTCTGACAACATCTCATTTCATATTTAAAAAAAGACCTATTTCAAACAGTCTAGGGTCCATATATAAAAATATATTCATACATGAACATGTGTATATAAAGAGACAGAGCTGAGCACTAGGATATAAATAAAAGTGTACGAGATTTCACATTATGAAAAAAAAGGTAAAATATGGGACAATGGTAAATACAACAACATTCATCTTACAAAAGTGCATCTGATCCAAGAGTTTAAAACACTGCTGCGTCGAGCTTAAGGCACCATGCTCCTACACACCAGACGCTTCTAACTAATCTCTCTGGATTTCAGGAAGACAAATACAAACCCTGATGTGCTTTTCCCCTCAGACCTCCCGACCAGGTGACCCAGCAGATCATCTTTGGCTTGTTCTGAGTTATAGTAGCTGCTCCTAAAGCACCCTGCCGGTGCGCCTACAGGGTAGCCTGACTCTGAGTGCTGGGCGAAGTCTTGACCGACGTGAACAATGTTTCTGAATGGGTCCGAGAACTTCTATACGAATACGTTTTCTGTCACAGAGAGCCTACAGTCAGAGGAGAACAGCCTCTGAGGGTGAAAAGCCAACCTCTAACAGCGAGAGCGCGCTGTAGTCTGCAGCAGGCAACAGTGACTGAACCTCTCCATCGATGACAGAGCAGCTCAGCCAGGGCTTCCCTCACACACACTCCCTCTGTGGGCATGAGGGACACTGCAGAGTCGCTCACATATACATTTGTAATGCAGACTTCAACTGGATATTTATCCAAATCCTTTCCCCAAACAATAAATTATTATTTCAATAAAAGCATTCATTAAAGAATGCTGCTTTCGTTCGTCGGTGACGTTTCATTTTGGAATTATGACGATTTATGGTCATTTTTAAACATTAGTTTAGTTTATATCGGAGTTCTTGGTTGATTTTGGTTTCTTTTTTAGGAATTTTGCTAAAAAATGAAGGTCGGTGCTACGTTACCTCCCGAGTGTGTCTAGGACGCAGCGTTTGCACAGACCTGCGTGAACACTAACCCAGGGGTGTGCAGTTTTATGCACAAAGGGTCAGTATGGGTACACGTTTTCCCTGCAACCACAAGCAAGCCTGATTTCAGCACTTGTTTGGGGACTGAGAACCAAACCTGGCCCTTCGTGGACGAAGCTAGTGCCCTCCTGTCTGGGCTTGGGAATGAGAAGCCATGCCCTGCAGAGGCAGTGTGTGTTAAATGGGCCCTGCAGCCTTTTGAATTCTGACAATAAACTAGCACAAAGAAATAACCCCCCCACCCCACCCCCCCACCCCCGCAGAAGAGGCACGGATACAACAATAAAACCCACAGCTTATGAAGAAGCCTCCAGGTCCTTCAACACTCCACAGGTCCTGGAGTTCACACGCCTTACAATAAAAACCTCAAACTGAACTGAAGACCATTCGCCTCTTAATTCGGACTGACTCTCATTCACCATGAATGAGCTTTTGTTGCCAAGCACCCTTCCTTGGCGGTCAAAGGGTCAGGAAACTGCATTAAGCTAAAGGCTAAAGGCTTAGCAGCTTGGGTTCAGAAGACACAGGCGGTGCTTTAAAAAGTCCTGTAAGGAGCAGTCCAGACAACCTTATAGCACTCGAGTGTCTCTCGCAGGTATAGAGTGAGACTGCCCTCTACAGGCAGATCTGAGAAGACCTGCTCAATGGAAGACTGTAGGCCAGACGCTCTGCTTGCGACGGAGAGGAGCCTTTCCTTGAAGGTGTGGTTTGTGGCCGTTACTTAAATCTCTGGACTGGGCAGCGCGCCACACTGGCTCCGAGTGGCGGTGGCCCGGGGGTGCGGCTTTAGGCCTCAGGTAGAGCGTGTTCTTCAGCACAGGATCTGTGAGAAGGAGTGTCTGAGAAGCTCTTCCGCACTGGGCCTGTGCTTCGCCTCCACGAAGATGCGGCGGACAAAGTCTCGCGTCTGTTCTGAGATGTGGGAGGGCAGCATGGGGTTGGTGGGCTGAGTGGCTATTTTAAAGATGGCTGCCATGGCCTCGTATTCTGCCCAAGGGGGCTTCTCCGTCAGCATCTCCACCACAGTGCAGCCGAGACTCCTGACCACACAAAACACAAAACACAGAACACAGACAGACAGACAGAACTGTGAGACATTCACCGTTCCTAACTGACTAGTCTATGCAGAAAAAAATATTTCTATTCCAACGTTTTTCTAAAGAATTTTCTTAAACAGAGCATTTAAAGCCTCCCATAAAACACCTGAACCAGTGAACTGCTGAAGAAAATCTGAAAATATTTACATTTATTTAATTTTTAACAATTTTCAAACAATTTAAATTATGCAAAAGGAAGAATCTCTAACAGCAGCACAGAAGATGGAGAAACTGCCCCAGTGATGTTTCTGCCCTCTTCTCTGTGGCTCTGGGTGAAGAGTTTACTGCAGTTCAGTCAGGCTTCGGCGATATGGATACGGCGCGAGTTGGTATCGCGATGACGGTAAATATGCGATATATTGTGCAGCGCTACACAAGAGCAGTTCTCTGTAAGTGAGCTTTCTTCTCTCAGGTGAGAGGAAGACCAAAGGCAGAAAGGCGTCTCTTATCCAGGGGCCGATCGAACGACGGCCTGTTTGAGTGCGGAGGCAATTAAAGGGTGTTTTCACTGTTAAAGGGACTGAGCACTAATAGCAGGAGGGAGAGAGAGAGAGCTCTGCGCATGTGTGTGTTAGAGAGAGAGTGTGTATGAGTGTAGCAGTAGGAGACGGACAGGCCTCTGGATTAGCTTAAGCTGTCTTTCCCCACGAAGGTCCCTCGGGAGCCTAACATCTCGGAACATTCCGGACCACTGTAACGTGCCGTCAGGCTGGCCCTCAGCCAATCAGACCCCTCTGGCTAATCGGACAGTGTCCAATCAAGATGCTAAAGGGGATCCCTTGACAGCAGCTAGGGTTTATTTAAGAGTTTAGTACGGTCCTGTGGTTTATTCTTACTCTTAAACTAGTCCTATTCCCTTTAAGAACAGATTGTCCCCTTTTAAATATCCTTCGCTGAATGTGACTTTTGTCTTTTGAACAAGGTCTCCTTTTTCTCAGACCTTCCTGCCTGCCACCTTTCCATTCCAGCTCACGTTCTGCCAGCCGCTGTGTAAAACCTGCTGTTCCATCAGATCACGCTTACAGCTAGACTGAGTTCACTCCTTCAGTCGGGGCTCGCTCAGACAGAAGCAACATTCCTCACACAAACACTCATATGGGCATCGAACTCTGCCTTTATGGAGAGGCACTTTCACTCTGGCTTTGGTGAGTAAATCTCAGAGCAGATGGAAAATTCTAACAGTAAAATTATAGCGGATTTCCTGCTGACGCTGTTGATTATCTGTGAAGCAGAAAATATCATTTCACTGCTGGAGCAGGATTTGATCTTCCAGAGGAGGTCATTTACAGGCTTAGACTGGCCCAGTCCCCAAATTCCCACAGGTAGTCTAAAGGTTCCCATCAGCACTACGTCACAGGACGTCTCATGGCTGCGAACACCAGAAGGTAGACTGGAACAGGGTTATCGTTACTGAGGGAGCTCTGGCTTCAAGGCCAATAACTGCAGAGTCACGCTGCAACAGAATCTAGTCAGAGAGCATCTACATCAGAGGCTCCCAACATGGGGTCCGGTGCCCCCTTAGGGGGGCGCTATAGATCACAGGGGGTGCGCAGAATTTTGTCTGCATTGAGTTTACCAAAATGATAATTGTACACATTAAATTCACAAAGAGAGAAACATAAAAGTGTGTGTTACGTGTGTGTGTGTGTGTTCTGTGTGTGTGTATAAGAGTGTATTTATTTTTTGCAAATAGAAGTGTGTAATTAATCCCTTAATTCTTTTTGTGTGTCTGTGCGGGCAGGAGTTCGGGGAGGGGGGGCTGGCGTGTCCTGAACACATGCAAGGGGGGCTGTAAGGAAAAAGGTTGGGAAGCGCTGCTCTACACCTTCACAGACTCCGCAGGCGGAACAGGGCTGAGTCTGTTCACCAAGAGGAAATATTCTGGACTCACCAGACGTCGGCTTTGCGACCGTAACCGTCTCCGCTAATGACCTCCGGGCTCATCCAGTAAGGCGTCCCCGTGACTGAGCGGACGCCAGTACTGGACATACAGATGGTCTGCAGGCGCTTGCTCGCCCCAAAGTCTCCGAGTTTTACGTTCCCTGCAGAATCTCTCAGGATGTTGGCGCCTAAACAAACAACAGGACATGAGAGAGAGACGCACATCACACATTCACATTCCAACAGTCTGGATATTCAACAGAGTACATTTACAGCCTTTAACAGACAACCTCCATCCCCGAACTACAGGGGGCAGCATCCCTGCAGCAACTTAGGGTCTTGCTCTGGAACCCAGGGGCGGTGTGCTTTGACCCTCTTGGTCTAGGCCTATGACATGCTGAGGCTGATTATTCTATAAGAAAGTATAAACCGGGTGAATTCTAGGTGGAATCATGGACCATTAAACTGGGGTTTATATTTCAGTTAATCATCTTTGAGCTTGTGATTTAGAAACTACTATGAATTGCTCTAAAATGGAGTGTGTGGCATGTGGTTCGAGGGTGAGGAATCGAAGGTCTCGGGTTTAAGGGGAATGTTTACAGTAATGTTTGGGGATTTGTTATCCAGTGTTTCTGCAGAATACAAAAACCAGTGCCGCGGACTCACGCTGGCCCGGCGGGCGTGGCCGGAGTGTGCGAGCGGTGATGTCACTAGATTGTGCTACCATTAGCATTAGCATGAGCTAACAAGAAAAATATTTTAAACAAGATGGAAGTGTTAAGACCACTGTTTTAGACGTTAGGAATAGCATTGTTTTGTTGACGTCTGTCAACAACAGACAGGGCCGAGCACCGGCTCCAACATCGGCACCACTGAGAGAGCAGGGGCAACAGTAACGTGTGCGTGTTTCTCCTCACTTCCAATCTTCTACGATTGCTTGTCTCGTCCTTTTACTGTCTCGAGGGCACGCGCTTGTGTGAGACATTCGCAAGGCTGTGCATGTAGCCCCGCCCCCCTGCTGCAGCCCCGCCCCTCCTGCTGCAGACGGACAGCAAGAAGCGTCAGTGAGCCCGGCTGCTTTTTGCACACTTTAAGGCAACAAATCGTACCGGCGCATTTTGGTGCAAAAATGCGTGCCTGCTTCAAAAAATGTGTCCTGCAGAAACGATTCATTCATAACTGATCAATTTTGCACATTTAACTTCTGTTCTGCATCTCTGCTGCTGGAACACAGTACTGGTCAAACACTATTTAAATCCTCACTGTAGCTGCAGCAGTGAACGCTGTCTTGTCGAGATGTTACTGCTGCTCTTGTGTTCTTTTTCTAGCTCTTTGTCCTGTTTGCACTTGTGGTCTTGTGTTCTGTTCTTGTGTTGCACCATGGTCCTGGAGGAACGTCGTTTTTTACTGTGTATATCTGGTAGAAGTGACAGTAAAACCTGCTTGACTTGACATGACTTAAACGCTGCCCATTTCAAATATGCCAGTAAAGACTACAAGGCTGTGGTGGATAAGCACTGGATGGTAATACATTTCCCATTCGAAGTGTGAGCAGGGACGCCATGCTGTACCTTTGATGTCCCTGTGGACGATCATGTTGCTGTGCAGGTAGGACATCCCCTCCAGGATCTGTCTGGTGTATTTGCGGGTCACGTTCTCCGTCAGGGCCCCATAGGCCTTCAGCTGGTCTTTGACTGAGCCCTGAATGGAAACACATGGTTATATATACACATGATTAAAAGCAACTAATTAAATTGAAACTGGCCACTTTAAACTGGGTCAAAAGTAGATTAAAATGTTATTAAGGCTTTCTGCTGTGACCTTTGAAGACTATTAATCCGTGCTGCTGCCCCTTTGTTTCTGAATCATCTAGTGCAGAGGCAAAAGGCTAATTCTGCCCCGTAAGACGCACTTCTCCAATGATTTTATGATGTTGTTGTGGTATAACAAAGCCAAAACTAATACATCAACTGACAATCCAAGCAAGAAAACAAATGCGCCGCAGTACACTTTACATTTCAATCACATTTTCTTAGTTTTTTTTGTTCTGAATGTGCAGACAGGCTTGATTACAGTGCATGCAACAACCAAGGCCACAGCGCTACATTTATATAGTCAAAGAAAACACCACAAGAAGACCTATTACAGGTCAAAGTGTGTGTGTGTGTGTGTGTGGGGCTGGGTTAAAACGCAGGACCCACCCCAGGCATGTACTCCATGAAGATGGTGAGGGTCTTCTCATTGTGGTCCCTAAGACAGCCATAGTACTGCACAATGCGCTCGTGATGAAGATTCTTCAAGAGCTGAATCTCACACTCCAGCGTACTGACCTCCTGCAGAGAGACAGCCGGAGAGCAGGGAGAGACCGTGAACTTCAGCAGAGTTCTGGGGGAACTACAGAGAGAAAGGTCAGAGAAAACTGCACGGAGCGTCACTCGGACGACGGGAAGAAACACAAAAAAAGTGACACCTATCAACTCCTGGCACTGGTTACCCCTGCAGGCCCAGAGTGAATGTGTCTGCATGTGTGTGTATCTGTGTGTGTGTGTGTGTGTGTGTAACAAAACCGGTTAAATCGAGCGAATACCCCAGACTCCCTGTCCCAACCCCCCTCTCCCAAACACACACACTCTCACAGATACAGGAAGTGACAGTGCGTGTTTTTGCAGTGGCAGACAGGAAGAGATTTAAGAGTCGGGGGTGGGGGGAGTGGGGTGGGGGGGAGTGGGGGGGGAGTGAAACGACACGGAGAGAGAAAAACTGAACTGAACAGAAAAGAAAAACATGAACAAACTCACAGCGTCTTTTCAGTAGAACAGTTACAGGACAGCTATTTTACAGAATGGCCTCTGCAGTGCGGACTGACTGCTGAACACGAGTGTGCACACGCTTTCATTCCCTGTGTTACCCACACGGACAGAGCACTGACCTCAGGCCAAGATTTTACAGAGTTTCATCAAAAACAATATGGTTATGGCTTAAAATGACTGGAAAATATGGCCCCAGAATAAATGTGTGTGTGTGTGTGTGTGTGCGCAGTAGTCGCACCTTGCTGGTTTCAGGGCTTGCTGGGTCAAACTGGACCTGTTTGGCAGCCAATTCCCGGCCTGTGTCAACGTCATAGCAGAGATACACTCTACCGAACGCTCCCTGCCCCAACAGCTTCCCCCTCCTCCAGGTCACTGGTGCTGTGGGGGCTGGACACACACACACACACACACCACACATCCCACACACATCACGCACACACATCATTTGCGCGCGCACACACACACACACACACCACACATCCCACACACATCACGCGCACACATCATTTGCGCGCACATACACACACACACACACACACACACACACACTCCAGATAAATACACAATAGTCACTAACGCTAAACAGTGAATGGACGTTATCCACAGGCACCATGTAGCAGTACGTAACGCATCTTATGCCCAAAGCAATACACACAAACTTATAGAACTGAATTATTCATTTCACATGACTGTATTGCACTGTGTGAAAAACTTTTATGAAAATAAAATGAAAATTTTTGTTTATTTAATGTCTATTGCCATAAAACCCACATTTTCGGCCTGCACTAGCCTAAATATTTGATTGAATTCCTGAGTAAATATAGTCTACACCAGTGGATCTCAGCCTTTTACAAGCTGTGGCCCCCCCAACGCTGGTTCATAGTTCATCCTCCCCCGGTCTGCCGGCGATTTCCGTGAACCGGCAGATGCAAAACTGGCATTTAAGTATCAGTGCTAACTGATATTGAACTTGATACTAAATTTTAGCATCGCTTAGTATCTGAGGAGCGATTTTTCTCTGGTTTATGTGCAGACAAATTACAATTAGAGTGTGGTTTTGCATTATTGTGTGTTTTACTTTCATGTATCAAGTGTATCTTGCAGCCATAAGCTGATTACCAAGTTATGGATTCGAGTCTGTTTCCTTCCTCTTCGTTGGGAAAATGAAAATACTAACTGCACACTTGACTCTTTATCTTATCATCTTAGATTATCTTACACTTGTGAGGAACTGGGCGTTCCTGCGGACGGAGCCTGGACTGGGCATCCACCAGCTGCCAGGTGCCAAGACTCTCCTCGCTGCCGTTGAGAGATCGCCGGGACGGCACCAGCGTGAACAGGTTCCCTTGAGGACGCCGTATCCGCGGGAAAGTGCGGCGACCTGAGCACAGGACAGCATGAATGGAGTTAAATGCGCTGGTGTTGCCGGACTGCGGTTCTGAATGTGCCTCTTACCTTCGCTGTGGTCTTTGTGATGGAGGGAGACGTGATATCGGCGCGGGTACGTTCCTCCTTTCCCAACGATCTTATCGTAGACGTGGTTCTCCCGGTCTGACACATTAGAAGAGAGAAAACGGGGGAAAAGGCAAACAGCACATGAACTCCACACTCTGGTGAAACGCTAGTGAAAACGGGCGGCACGCTATAGAACAGCAGCAGCTGTGCTGATAAACACTGCGGCGCATTACAGTTTCCAGACACTGCACCGCTCCAGGGATCCAGAACCAGTGGGTAGCTCTGGAGCTCTGGACTAAGAGGGCATGGGTTCGAATCCTACCTTCAGCACCACCACTGGGTTCCTGAGCAAGACCCTTAACCCCAAGATGCTCCAGGGAGAGACTGCCC
>JBBPDE010000026.1:4594529-4604683 GCA_037974605.1 Nannopetersius ansorgii | reverse complement strand
TCCCTCTTCCTTTCTTCCTCTTCTCTCACTCTCTTCTCCAATTTTTCCCTCTTTCTTTCCTCCTCTTCTCTCACTCTTTTCTCTAATTTTTCCCTCTTTCTTTCCTCCTCTTCTCTCACTCTTTTCTCTAATTTTTCCCTCTTTCTTTCCTCCTCTTCTCTCACTCTCTTCTCCAATTTTTCCCTCTTTCTTTCCTCCTCTTCTCTCACTCTCTTCTCTAATTCTTCTCTCTTTCTATCATATTCCTCTCTGACTCTCTTTTCTAAATCCTCTCTTGTTCTTTCTTTCTCCTGTAATTTCTTTTCCAGACATTCTCTCTGTCTCTCAGCTTCTCTCCGCTCACACACTACAATTCTCCAGAACACCGCTGTTTCCACGACTAGAGTGAACATCAGTACAAGTGTAACTGTGTAATCATCCTCTTTTCGAATCATTCTCTCTTTTTCTTTTAACTCCTCCGCCAAACCATCTATCTCTCTTTCCATCTTAGTAATCCTTTCTTCTCTAGTCTTTACCATTTCCTCATTTTGTTCCAGTGCCTTGGTTTTCCAACAGTCTCTCCTTGGCATGAATCTTTCCCTCTCTGGACTCCAACTCTTCTTTCTTCACTTTCAACTGTATCATAGTTTCAATAATCTGCTCCTCATTTTTGACCGCATTGTTCTCTCTAGCCTCAATCTCTCGCTCTTTCATTTTCATTTCTCCATTTCTTTTCTCTATGTCCTGCTCTCTGAGGTTATATCCTTGCTCTCTTCTTTCCTTTTCTTGCTTCATGTCTCTCTCTACTATTGCAATGTTTTCCTCCTTTAGTTTTATCTCCTTCTGCCTTCGATCCAAATGTTCTCTCTTTCTTTCTAGCTCCTCCAGTTGAAGCCCAATTCTTTCTTCACTTTTTACCCGTCCTCTCTCTTTCTGTACAACATTGCTTTCTCTTCTTTTAATCTCTGTCTCTTCTTTATATAACTCCTCCACCAAGCCTTTCATCTCTCTTTCCATCTTAGTAATCCTTTCTTTTCGACTTTTTACCACTTCTTCATTTTGTTTCCAGGCCTCCTTTTGGTTTTCCAGCCATCTCTCCTTGCCACGAATCCTTCCCTCTCTGGACTCCAACTCGTCTTCTTCCACATTTACATTTTCCATAGTTCTAGTCAGTTCCTCGCCCCTTCTGACTACAATTTCATGTCTGATTTCTAACGCCTTCACTTTTACAGTTTCCAAACAAGCTGTAGTGTGGTCCTCTGCTCTTTCAAGAATAATTTTATTAATGGCTTCTGTCCCATTCTCCTTTACCTTCAGGCTTTCCACTGTTGTTGTGGGCTCTTCCACCATTCTAAGTATATTTTTCCTCTCCTTCACTTTTAGTCGTTCTTGACTCTTCTTTATTGTGATTGTTGCTGTGGGCAGAAATTCTCTCCCTAGGAGGAGTACACCCCCAGATGTCCCATTAATTTCACACAAGTTTGCCTTAACCCCAATGGGACATGTTCTACTGTCAGAGGTCTTTCTGATCTCCCTGTCTAAACCAGCTTTACATGGCTTGAGCTTTGGCCGAGGACAGAAATCTTCATAAGTATCCTCTGTAAGATTTTCTGTGTTCTTGATTTGACTTCCACATCCAGGCTCACCAGTAAGATCAGTTGTCTTCTCAGGGCTCTGTTCTAGATCTAGGAAAACCGTGTGTCAATTTGTGACTCTGAGAAACCCATAATCTAGCATTTTAAACACAGTTACATACACCAGTAATCTTAATAAAATATCCTTATTGCTTCAGTGGCTTTACATGTCACACTTTGTAGAAGTACTGTGACAAAAATGGATACTTACTCCTTATTCTGAGATGCACAGCTGTGAGAAGAGTGATGGCCAGCAGTGCTCGTCTTGCCCACCACAGCCATGATAACAGCACATGTACATTCATGACTAGCAAAAACATTGATTAAAGCTTTAGAGATGTTTGCACCATATAGCGAAAACTGGCTTGTTTAAAAACTTGCTCCACCCAGAATAACATTTAATTTCATACCTGGATTTTTGCCGGGCTTTCTCTATACATTATATACACTTGCTTGAAGATATAATGCTGCCTGAGTGAGCGGTGGTGTGATGGGCACCAAGCTCCTACAGAGAAAAAAGGACTCGTTTTTTAATAGGGAAGAAATGGCACACCACATGATCCTCTTTCTATTTGACTTTGTCATGTGTCTGTCGTGTGACACGTAAAACACACAGGAGTCTGAGACACCTGTGCAAATCATTTTTAAGGTGTTTATCTGAACAGCAAGTGCGTTTCTTTGTAGAAAAACTATAAATGAATCAGAAAAGGGGTCGAGATTAGTTTTGTGCGTAAACAGTAGTTTTTGTTAGCTGGTCAGAAGACACAGACTTGGGTCCAGATTTGTTTCCAGTCTTTGCATGAATGTGTAAAATTCCATCGGCAGCGCCTGGTTTAATTTAATGATGGATGGAGCTGAACCATGTATTTGATGGAAACTACAAATAACACTGGACTTACACAGGTGGGGGGGTGGAGGTAGCTCAGTGGGTAGGATACTTGCCTCCAGACTAAGAGGTCATGGGTTCCAATCCTACCTTCAGTACACCACCACTGGGTCCCTGAGCAAGAGCCTTAACGCCAAGTTGCTCCAGGGAGAGACTGCCCCCTGTAGGTAGGGAATGGAAATCACTTTGGATAAAAGCGCCTGATAAATGACGTAAGTGTACACGCATAAAAGCAATGTTCACGGAATGAATGTTATCAGTAGATTTATTCTTATGTTAGTCTCACTGCACACTTTTAAATATTTGTATATATTTTGTATATATTTGTATATATATGTATAGTTTCAACAGTGGATGTGTATGCTTACCAACCAAAATGCTTCAAATCTGCTCTGAATACATCCTTATTACGCTAACCTGAGTGTTAAAAGTGTTTCATTGATTTTTCACCCAACAGCAAAAAACGCATATGTTCTAAGATGCAGTACTGCCTGAGTGAGAGGTCAGGTGACGGAAAATGAGAAAAAGGACTGATTATTCAATTGGGAACATGTAGCTCTTTTCAGAGCTCTTTATTTATTTTCAAATGAGAACCATCCAACGTCACCATATAACTAACAGCGTATATAAATGACATGGACTTTTCAGAGCTTTCTCTACAGCTGTTTTTGAGTTCAGTCATTTCATCCCTTCTAACCCAGGCGTAAAAATTAAAGAACATAAATGAGAGACTATGTGAAACAGTGTATAAACAATGAAGCAACACATATGAATGACAATATTTCATGAAAGGAAGTCACTTTGAGGTGAGCATCCACTGCAAACAACATAAATGTATATTAACATTTAAAACAAGCATAAATCTTTCCGCTACCAAGTTTTGCAATTTTTTAAATCAAATTTTTTATATTTTGGAGCTTTGCTTGAGAAATATTTGCACAGGCCTATATAGCATTCAGCAGAGAAACAGAACTCACCTTAAACGTTGTGCACCACACATGCTTTGACTAAAATGTTCCGCTTTCAATTTGACTTTGTGTCTGACTTTTTTTAAAACATGACTGTCATGTGATACATGGCACACGCAAGAGACACCTGATACACTTGTGCCATTTATCTAATCAGTGAGTAACATTAGAATTAATACAAATAAACCCAGCTAAGCAACTTTTAAATATAATTTTATCATGCGTTGCATACTTTTGCATAATAATATAGACATACCCACACCTATATGTGTTGATGTGTATTAAACAACAACAGCTGTAAATACGGACACAGAGGTTTGATGCATTGTATGTTTGTACTCGATGTGCATATACCTTCAGGCCTAGCAATAATATTGCTAAAGGCTTTAGGGATGCATTGAACCCAAGAGCAAAAATGGCTCACACAAAATTAGTGATCACTACAGAAACATATATAATAACCATATAAGGGCAGCTGGTAGCCTAGTGATTAGGGCATTCGCCCTGCGACCAGAAAGTCCAGGTTCGATTCCCAAGAGGCACCGCTGAGGTACCCTGAGCAAGGTACCGTCCCACACACTGCTCCCCGGCGCCGTGTTCCTGCTGCCCCCTGCTTCACTTGGTGAATGGGTTAAATGCGGAGGAATTGTTTCGTGCTGTTCACGTATGATCACTTTCGCTATAAATGTTCTGTTTTCAGATTGTTCAGTGTAAAATAGTGCAGCTGGGTATAATGCACTGGCGTCTTGCTTGATGATGATTCTTTGGATTGGTTTTTTTTGGGTGGGGTGGGGTGGGGTGGGGTGGGGTGGGGAAAATCGGAAATGAACTTTTCATATACATTTGGTCATCTATATTCAGACCAAAATCAAGACTTTTGGTCAGTTTTGAAGTTTTACATCAGTATTAATGGGATAAGAAGGGAATTTTAGAATAAAGAAGTTAAACAAGATTTAAAAACACTTTAGAGAGGCTTTGTTTTACCAATCTGTAGGACATATTTGCCCAAACCTCCTGTTGGAGATCAGCCAAGCTGTACAGGATATACCTGTAGCAGATTCCTGTCCAGCTAGTGCAGTTTCTCACATTCGCCCTCCAGAGACCCCTGTCCATTCACCCTTTCTGGATTTCTTCTTTAATGATACGCTGCATCTATTCCTCTAATTAAGCCCAACTCAAATCGGAAATGATTTTACGTTCTCTGATGTATCTGCTTGTGTATGGTTGTTTACGAACTTCTCTTCTTGATACACCTGGCTCAAGTTCTCCCTCTAATCAAAAAGGAATGGGATGTGGCAGCGCAGTGACACTCGTGTGGGGCATTCTTGTCTCATGGACTACAGCTGCCTGACCCATGGGACTTTGTGTTTGGAGTAAATTTGTTGAAGGGGACATATTTTGCAAATTGTACTTTAGCTATTAAAGGTCTATGGGCTACATTTATGGCATTTATCAGACGCTTTTATCCAAAGCGACTTCCATTCCCCACCTACAGAGGGCAGTCTCTCCCTGGAGCAACTTGGGGTTAAGGGTCTTGCTCAAGGACCCAGTGGTGGTGTGCTGAAGGTAGGATTCGAACCCATGACCTCTTGGTCTGGAGGCAAGTATCCTACCCACTGAGCCCCTCCACCCTGTGCATGAAGTTCTTTGCACAAAATCACGCTCACTTTGGGGGGCAAGTGACAGTAAACAGGATCCAGAATGTTTAGAGATAAAGGCAGCAAGCCCAGATCATATAGTGGTCGGAGCAGACCATCTAGAAGGTAGTTTCTTGTATAGCAGATACTCAAGTGCAAAACTTCAGTCTCAACATCAGGCTTTGTCTGGACCTCGATTGGCCACCACAACTTGCCTCATCGCCATCTTAGTTTTTCGACTGACGAAGGGGTATTTGGACAGATCTGAAAAGGAAAGGAACCTCCGCAGATATTAGCTACAAGTTAAAGTCCGACACTAAGCATGGTTGGTGGAGGTGGTTTAAGGAAGTGTGGGACGGTTAATAGTAATTACATCCATCCCTTACATCCTGTTACTAAGCAGTTTGAGAGACTGGCTTGAGCTTTGCTCATAATTTGTCTGCAACAGAAGTGGCTAATTGACGAAATGATACACAAAGTGCTGTGACTTCGAGGCTGGACATGAAAGAATTTCTTGGAGATGGCATTTAGGACTTTTCCAGCTCTGTGCTTTGGTGGTGATTGTGAGTGAGGAATGTCATATGACCTAAGATCTCAAAGCAAGATCAAAGAGCAACTTCAGAAAAATTATATTTTGAGGGAATTATTCTTTTACAAAGTTATCTAGAGGGCCTGGGAGATGACAGATCGTGGTATAAACAATGCAAAGTTCAGATACTCTGACAGTGTGGAATTCAGATGAAGAAACACTGAGCTGTGATACAACAAAAGGGAGAGAATGATCAAGTGAAATTAATTAGTCCTGATGAAAGGAGGACTAGGGCCCAGTAGGATAGGTTTGAGTGGGAGTCAGTCTGCAAAATCTATGTGTTTGAATGTAATGTCATTATAGTCCCTGTTGGTGTAATGGTCAGGCGTCCCAATACTTTGTTCCATGTGGTGTATTTTCAATTTACTGAAACTTGCATAGACCCTATTCTATGCTCACACACAAAATAATTTGTTTTGCAAAAAAAGGAATGTGAGACGTCTTAAATCGTGATTTTTTTTTACACTGTGATACTAGATCTAGCAGAAATAATAACAACTAGCGTCTAGCTATCGCAGCTGACCACACACACCCATATCCACACACTTATGACTGATAAGTGTAATACTGCAATATTTCTGGTACAGTATTGTGCAACATGTGCAATTTTCCTGGCAATCTTTAACCGCTGTAGTTTCTGGTCAATCAGTGAGAGACTGAGCGAGGCCTAAACTGCTGTAGTCAGTCCTGTGTTACTAATATCCAAATGCATTTAATGGCTGAGTAGTTGTTAATATGGGAAGTCTCATATCGCGAAATGTTTTACACTGTGATACTAGAACAGGCAGTAAACGTTACTAG
Source organism: Nannopetersius ansorgii (assembly GCA_037974605.1). Lineage (NCBI taxonomy): Eukaryota > Metazoa > Chordata > Actinopteri > Characiformes > Alestidae > Nannopetersius > Nannopetersius ansorgii. The sequence goes on along the minus strand of JBBPDE010000026.1, from coordinate 4,598,189 downwards.
TCTGTTCAGTTCAGCTATTGCAGTTGACCACACACCTAGGACTGATATAATCACTATTATTACTTTAGTACAATTATTATTATTATTGACACTACTAACAACAATAATGATGATTAAAGGAAAAAGAAGAATCATTAAAATAAATGTGATCAATGCGGATTTTTAAACACAAAACAAAACGACTTTTATTCTCGACGTTGCCATGGTAGCCACGCCTCTGCCGTAAACCGTGTCCTACTGTTGTGCGAGCAAAGCTCCATCGGTCATTGTTGGGAGTTTTTTTACGGCGTGGCGCCATTTCATGCGAGAGTGCGGAGGAGAAGAGGAGAAGAAAAAAATAAACTCTTTGAAGCCCCCCAGCCAGACCACCCAGCAGCCCCGGAGCCCCTCACCCGCGGCGGGGTTACTTTACTGACTCTGCGAGCGGAGTTTTATTTTCTGGAGTGAATGCGGAGCTGAGGTAACCTAATGTCCGACACGAGGCCTCTGAGGGGGCGAAGGAGCTCCAACACGGTCTCTCGCGCCCTACCTAGGGTTCTACCTCGAGGGAGCCCAATTTTAATATTTTGTAATTTACTGCACACGTATCTGTGTGTTTAAAGCGTATCTATAACGTTTACGTGTTTAAACTCCTACACGTTTTACTCGTAGCAAGACTCGCACTAGACTTCGTGAACAGGACCACACTTGTTAGGTGGTTTACCGTAATACGCGTATTGGAACGATCCCACAATGTTAACTAGCTTATTGAAGCTCGACGTGCTAAAGCAACAAAGCTTATAAGACTCTTTTACTAACATTTTTAGCGCATTGTGTAGTCAAGACTAATATCAGACATTATTTAATTGTTTGTATTCGTAATTATGATAGGTTCTAAGTGAACCAGTTTGTGAATGAGCAATTTTGAACTGGGTAAACTGGTGCTAGTTTTAGCATGCTAATGCTAATACCCAAGTTGGATTTTCGTGTCCAGTTTTTCAGTCCCACGTTTAAACCCTCAGTATTTGCAGGTTTGTCGATATGCTTTATGCCTTGGGAGAAATTTGAACACGGATATATTATTCTGCAGTAAATGGTTGATACTAATATTGTTGCTTGAGCTGCACAATACGGAGTAAATATAAATGGTGGGATTTTACTACTGCATAATGAACTACGATATTAAGAGAATATAAGAGAGAACTTTATATATGCTTAATTTATACTGAGGGAAATTTTCCTCTACAGTATGTTCGGCGATACAACATACCCTTTGAAACAATATTTACAAACTTTTAGTCTTTTATTACAGTAAAGTGATGATATGGGCCCCATTAATTTCATGAGACATTGCAACAACAATTTATAGCAGTGAAACTGCAAAACTAATATAATTGTCCATGTCGTACAGCCCTGCTTCAATGTGTTTTTGGGGGATGAAAGTTTGATGGACTGTTAAATGTATGTTTGTTACCTTGCTTAGACCTGGTGTGATTCACTTAGCCAGTCCTGTGTTACTAATATCCAAATGCATTTAATGGCTGAGTAGTTGTTAAACACCTCTGTGTGAATGACCAGTTATGTTTATAGGGGTTATTCAAAGTGTAATTGTGTTAAAGTGCTGTATTACTATTCTTTTATAGGTGAACGATGACTCAGTTTCTGCCCCCAAACCTGCTGGCCTTGTTTGCCCCGCGGGACCCCATCCCGTTCCTGCCGCAGCTGGAAAAGCTTCCTCATGAAAAACACCATAATCAACCGTATTCTGGGATTGCCCCCTTCATCAAGCACTTCGAGGTACGGCCAAGTGGATCTGGCTAGCAACAATCTAGTGTGAGACCAATACCGATCAGTTATCTGAAAAAAACCCATTAATAAATATAACAATTAATTAGATAAGAACACTTCAGCTTCACACTGAAGATTTCAGGCTGCTTTTTGAGCCTGGATGCAGAATTGAGCTTGTAAAGAGGCTTGGAAATGATTTTGTGAATGTAAATGTTGGCTGCCTTCTTACTGTCCTTGTGTTTCATTGATATGTGGCACTTGCGTATATGTGACACTGAAAAGTGCTTTTTTTAGGTTTATTAATTAAATGTTAAGTCTGATTAAATCCTGTTTATTTATCAGGATCCTAGAGATGCCCCTCCACCTACCAGAGCCGAAACACGAGAGGAGAGGTTGGAAAGAAAGGTGAGGTGTTTTTGTAGCCTTGTTCATTTTACAGGTTAGATTTGAAGTTAAGTAAAAATAAAACGGCTTAACGTTTAATATGACGCATCTGTGTTTGGTGACTGTTTTTGTTGGCTGTGTTTGAATCACAGAGACGTGAGAAAATGGAGAGGCGGCAGACCGTGGTGGAGGCGGAACTAAAGCTGTGTAAGAGTGACACACTTGTACAATTCAACCTAGCTGTGCGATATGTTGGTTATTGCTATAAATTACTGCTTAGTATGTATCAGTGTTTTTCTGAGTATTTTATGCACATCAGCTGTGTGTCGCATTAAAAAAGCGGGTGTTATTTTTTTTATAGTTTTTTTTCTGGTGTGATGTTTCTTTTTTGTCTAATGTACCAAACTTCAAACACTATGTACAAGATTTTTGCAATTTCTTACATTACATTCAGATCACACTTTTATCCAAAGCAACGTACAATACGAGGGAACAGTCAAATTTCAGGACGGTGTGAGAACCAGTGGAGAGATACTGAGTTCTAACCATTCCTTCATATTTAGTTTCCAGTGATCGAGGCAGTAAAGTGTTCGTTCCCATTTCTTTTATTTAGTCTCAGTTTACTTAAGAGAAGTTTGACAGGGCTAAAATATTTTTGCACCAACAAGGTGATTTAAAACAACATACAATGAAAGGTGGCTCAAGATTTTCGCACAGTTCTATATGTTGTAAAAACCTCAGTATAATTTATTTTTTTAATGTCATTCACCTTGATGAGCGTGAACTCTATTCTGACCTCATACTTCCCATTGTTTTTTTTGCAGGGGATCCTCACAATGACCCAAATGCTCAAGGAGATGCGTTTAAGACCTTGTTTGTGGCTCGAATTGTAAGTTCCAGTCTGTTTACACCTGATGTTTTATTCATTTTTTTTCTTCTTTCTGGTTTCTGGATTGTAACTTGGTGTTTTTAAACTAATATATTTATACTTGGTACTCTAATGTTACCGTGTGGGTTAAAATGACATTGTCGAGATGGACATGAAGAATTAACCTATTGTGCTGGACTCCAGTCCTCCAGCAGCACGGTCTTAACTTGATCTAAGAAGAACTAATTTCCTATAGAGGTGTTCATACCATTTATACTTTATAGGTACGTTATTGTTGAATACAGTTACATTTTGTATTTAGTCATATCATTTTACTTGTATGTCTCTGCCCCCCATTATTATGGAAATCTGTTGCACCCTTAAGTTTTTAATGCACACCTACATTTTTCAACTTTGGAGCACCTGCTTCTTAGGGAATGAAAAGTGCCTTAGACATCAAGGCTTGTTGAATTAAACTAAGGCGAAACGAGTATGAAGTGAAGAAACAGGATCGACTCTGTTAATCCTCCTATTCTCCTCAAATTCACTAACACTTTTCACTCTCAGGGCTCAATCTGACTCCAGGGATATTTGCCTCCAGAAAATGATTTACTGAAAATTGTTGCCTGAGTTTTGATGTC
>JBBPDE010000026.1:4530546-4541239 GCA_037974605.1 Nannopetersius ansorgii | reverse complement strand
CACGTCTTCTCCGTCGTACCGTGTATTCTCCGAAAGACATCATGTACCGAACCGTGACCCGTGTACCGTGACGGTTCCGTACCAATACTTGTACCGTTACAACCCTAATATATATATATATATATATATATATGTATATATATATATATATATATACACACATGCTCACTCACATGAACTATAATGTTATTTACTGTACTTTTATGTCTGCATATGCTTTAAAAAAGACAGTAGCTCATCTGTATTTCCAACCATATTTGCGTGTTGCTGCACTTGACACACACATGGAGCCCATTCTGTCTCAGCTTTAATTAATGAAGGCTTCGGACCAGTGTGATCATCAGAGCGGGCCAGAGCTGAGCAATAAGAGCCGAAGACATCAGCCCTGGCCTTCGTGATTAAACAGATATGATCCACCCTGGCTGTCTTTATCCACCATCTTGCCATTTGGCAGCTATTTCTTTAAATATAAGTACTTTTAGAAGTTAGGAAAATGCACGCTCTTGTGCTTGCACTGCAATAGGAGCAGTTAAAAACGACCCAAGCTGAACGAGAGTTAGCGCACACAGCGGATCATATCTCTGCCGTTCAGGCGGAGCTCAGATACATCAGACGTCTGTGTTTCTCATCCACCTCTCTCCGTCCACCCCATCCTTTATCCCCCTCCATGCTCTCCATCGCGCAGGAGGCTGAAAACTCAGGCCTACATCAGGTCTCAATGATGTGTACAGTTTTTAAGGAATGACTTTGTACTTCACAAACGCATGTTTCTTCCCTTTCTGCGAGCAATAAGGAAAATGTCTGTATGATCCATAAGAAGTGTGTTTTGATAAGAAAACTGGTTTTATCTCAAGCGTTATGTATGTGTATTTTCATATGGGTGTGTACATATGGATGTATGGAGATTAACATGCACATACATATTAATGACTTGCATGTCTGAGGTTTTCGAAAAACAAAACAACGAGGAAAAAAAAAAAAGAGAAAAGATTGGCGTTTTGTAACCAATCTCTTTGCTGTCCTGACTAAACTGCTGAAAGGGGCGGGGCTTAGTTCTGCATGCTAAGATGCTATTGGGTGGCAGAGACCGCTGTAACTGATGGGGATTTGTTTTTATTGAGGGTTTTATTGGGCTGTTACTGAACTCTGTAAACATGCTCTGTTTCGTTTTTCTTTTGATTTTTTTTTTTTCCTTTCTTCTCTGTTAGTCGGTACTCGGTGGTCTTGTAATCATTTCATGATTTATTCTTTTTTTTCATCTTTTCACAGAGAACTATTCTGAAAGCCCAGTGCTTATCAGATATATGCAAAAAGAAGCTGTAACTGTGAACTAATCTAGAACAGAAAGCTCCACTCCTCCTTTCACGTATGCATTCCCCAAAACGAACACCTGACCCCCCCCACCCCCCACCGCCCCCACCCCCACCTCAGTGCTGTAACAGTGGTTCCTTTCTCACTGACTCCTCCACCCTTATCTCCGTTCATCACTGTTTCCTCCCGCATCCGTCCTCATCTGTGTCATTCCACCCGGTTCTGTTACCCCCACAGTACCCGGAACAGAGGATTTCATCGCGCACGCGTAACCTGACTCACCTTTTAACCGCGTTAGTGCCGGGGCGAGTGCCCCTCGGCCCCCGATGGCGGAATCGCTGGAGCAGTTAAAACCGGGGGGTGATGTAGCAAATGCTATTTTAGATTTGTATATAAACGTCGGACACTTTAGCGGAGTAAGTCAGAGATGCCTGTCCTGAGGTTAGTCACCTCTCAGCTGGGGTCTGGACTCTCTGACCTTTACTGTACGTTCTCTATCAGCGGCAGTGAGGGAGGAAAACCTTAGCCAGCACCAGAAGCTGACCCGGAAGGGGAGAATAAACGAGAGCGATGATAATAAAAGGATAATAAAACGATAATAATGATGCTACTACTGCCTTCAGCAGCGCATGTTGCCTCGCATAGTACTGGAATGCTTAGTGCTGCATCCTCGTGCATCTTGTGATTTTTTTCTGTATGCATCTCTTAGCAAAACTTCCCAGGGGTAGAGCTGTAGGCCAGGCAGAGCAGGAGGAAACCAGTCTTCATCCGCGGCAGACGAGAGGCGGGAGGGCTGTGTCCAGTCAGGCTTGAGTTTGAGTCTCCGGCTCGGCGTCGGGAGCGACGTTCGTAACCTGCGGCTTCGCAGAGCCCACCACCTTCTTAAATCCAGCCATCGTATGTGATATTTCTCATTGTTGGGACATTTTCACATCGCTAATATTACACCTAGACATTTTTTTACTCGCTTTGAGTCTGAGGATTTCTCAAAAGAGTGGTGTATCTAGAAAAGGTCTACGGGACATTTTCCACATTTCTGCTTCCTCAAGATTTATCTGCCCCATTAAAAAAATAATACATTTTTTTTTTTTGGCATTATGCCCCAGAACAGGCTGATTTAAGCATATCTCTCGAAATAATTAACATTATCTGTGTTATTTTTTTTTAAATAAGCAGATTAATCGACATCAGTCCTTCGTTATTTCTTCAAAAAAGCAACATACAAATAAGCTCTGTGTCACGCTCACGGAGGCTAGTCCCCCACGAACGAGAGCTTACTTGGAACATTGACGTGACTGGAGACCGGAGTTCCATGCTGTTTTACTTTATTCCGAATAAGGCAACAGAAACCTGGCACTAGGGCCGCAAGAAAGAAACAAAACAGAATACAGCTTCCAGCTTCAGAAAACAGGTACTAGATAACATACAGACGCTCTACCAGGGACGCTCACAAAGGACGCTCACGAAGGACGATGGACAGATAACTAGAACCTACACAGACAGGACTTAAATACAGACAGAAATCAGGATCACAACACGAAACAGATGCAACTCAAAACCATATGACACAGAACAGACACGTGACCAAAGCAAAACCCCAGAAAACTCTTCAAAATAAAAGCGCCCCAGCACATAGAACAGAGAACAGAAAACAGACAGGCAGCGGCCGTTCCGTGACACTCGGAGGATAAAACGGCCTAAAAGGAGTTTTTAAAAAAGAGTATTTAAAAAAAAACGTTATTTTGATATTCATTAATAGTCTGATAATGAGAAATATTGTATATTTTGGAGAGATTCGGGATTTTTCTTGCTTACGCGGTGGAGAAGCTCTTGTCTTTTGGGTTTTTAGAAGAATAAACATGTTTGCAGTGAATGCAGAGTAGCCTCCATCGCCCATTGTCCTCTCTGTCTCCTGTCCACCTTTATTCCTCCCCTGTCACGACTCAGGTATATATCTCTCTCTCTCTCCGTGGGTCTTTACCAGTGCTTCCAAAAAAGATGTCATTCCGAATAAAGAAGAGAGAGAGAGAGAAAGGGAGGAAACGATCAACGAAAAAAGATGGATTTTATTGTCTCAGCATGTGCACTTAGAAATACGAATGTCTCGATCTGTCTTTGTCCTCATCACCAAAACGAAGTCTTCCTTTTCGCCCGCAGTGTCCTCGTGCCCCCCCCCCCCCCCTCCATGTATCCTTCCCTCCACTCTCACCCCTCGGTCCTCACCTCCTCCCAACCAGATCAGTCATTTCGTTGCTTTCTTTCTTTCTTGTTTTTTATTTTGATTCAGTTTTGTTTGAATGTTCCGTTTATTACGATCTCGATACACTGACTTCACGATGACAGTGACGGCCAAAGCGTCCCGGAAAAGAACGAAAGCAAGCTTTTTTGTCAGAATCTGAAACCGCGATGTGGATTATCGGCGCCGCAGTCACGCAGAAACGGGACAGAGCGAGACGAAAGGGTGAGAGACAGACGGACAGATTTGTGTGTGTGAGGGGGAAAAAACGAGTGTGTGTTGAAAGAGGATTGTCGACAGAGAGGAAGAAAGACCCCCCCCCCGTCAGCCCCCCTCCCCCCCCAAGAAATGGAGGACAGTGTGGGGAAGAAAGAAACGAAAGGAAAGGAAAAAGTGGAGGAAGGAAGGAAGGAAGGAAGCGGCTCGCTTCTCAGTGTAAGGATGTGTGTTTGGTGTTCTGTGTGTTTTCCCTGCTCTGTGTCTCTGTGACCGTCTGCTTTCGTGTTTTTTTTTTCTGTGAACCTTTTTGGATTCAGTTTTAATTGTATGTTGGTTTTATTTTATTTGTTTATTTATTTATTTATTTTCCTGCTGTAGTCACATTCTTCGCTGTGTGTCATCCTTTTCCCACTCGCCGTGTCTCAAGCGCCGCACTGGTTTCTCTATTCCCTATGCTGTGGGGCAGCAGATGCTCTGTATTCAGCTAAAGAGTCTAAAAAAGTAAGGGCACTTCATAGGGAATAGGGGGTCATTTTCGGGACGCACCCTTTTCGTCGTTGGCGTCAAGGGGCTTCACTGAGCCTTCGCTTCCTTCTGGTCAGTCCTAGAGGCCCCTAGTCCTGCAAGATGGCAACCATTCGGCCAATCAGTGACTTTCCCTTTGTTTCGTTTGTTTGCTTTGGACTCAAAATAAAACAAACGGGAGGATCTTAAACCCCCTGTTGAGCAGATCTTGTGGCCTTCAAAGACTGGAACTCTCATTACAGAGAGTGTGTGTGTGTGTGTGTGTGTGTGTGTGTGCGCTACAACGATGTGTGTGAGAGTTTTTGAGTTCCTTGCATGTGTGTGTCTCTGTGTGTGTGCTAATCAAACTGGCTTCTGTGAGTGTTCCTAACATTTACAGTACAAGCTTTTTCTTAATTTTGCTTTTTTTTTTTGAGCGCATGTTAAATGAACGGTTCAGCAGACACCCCGGAAGCAGGATCCGCCGAGACATGTTTGGAGTTGCATGGACTTGTCGATGTGGTTTAGGACACAGGATGACTGATTGAGTGTTTAGGGTGAATCCGACGTTACTGGGGTTCAACCATAGTCACGCCTGGCGTCCCCTGATAACAATTTTGGGGGTTTGGTGCAATTTCTGTCCACGTTTTTCCTCAATTTAGACAACAGCTGTCAAATTCCGACTCTCGCAGAATCCGATGTGCATCACACACTCCCATATCAGGGTGGAGGCGGCTCAGTGGGTAGGATACTTGCCTCCGGACCAAGAGGGCATGGGTTCGAATCCTACCTTCAGCACCACCACTGGGTCCCTGAGCAAGAGCCTTAACCCCAAGTTGCTCCAGGGAGAGACTGCCCCCTGTAGGTATGGAACGGATGTTGCTTTGGATAAAAGCGTCTGATAAACGCCGTAAACGTAAATATGGCTGCTAGATTTCAGTTTATTTTGTTTAGACGCACATAAATTCTGAGATGTAACAAGTTTAACAGTTTTGCAGAAATAGAAAACAGCAGAAATCCCGTCTGTGTGACGCCTGTTGTCTAAACTGACCGACAGTTTGCTCATTTTTTAAGCTCAAGGCAAGTCATAGCATCCTATAAACCACATCAAGTCTGTGTTACCTTTAATCAAAATCTGGATGCAGGTATATTTACGGGGAAAAAAACACCACGACAGGAAAAACGGTGGAGATCGAACATGTCACGGCCGGTCGACCGCGTGTGGGTGTTTAAGGTGGACGTCTTTGCTGAGCCGTTTCTTTAAGGTGGGCTCTCTCATGAACAGCATTTGGTTTGTTTCACATCGTTTCACCTGGATTTTGGACGATGCAATTTACAGAAATCAACGATATCCATGTGAATAGCGAACATGTGCTGTGCTCATAAAAAAGTGTTCTTGGCTTCCACCACTTTTTTTTTGTTGTTGTTTTTCACTGTTGAATTGCTTCAGTTCACCTTGAAACCAAGAAGTGCTCTAACCTTTCTCAGTAATGTGCAACTCAGGCTTTCCTTTCTCTGCTTTCTCTTTCCTCCATTTTCCTACTCTCTCTCTCTCTCTCTCTCTCTCTCTCTCTCTCTCTCTCTCTCTCTCTCTCTCTCTCTCTCTGTCTCCTACAGTGCTGAGTTTCTGAACTGACCTCTTTCTTCCTTAAAGAAGACCCCCCCCCGCCCCCTACACCCCACTCCCCACCTCCCCGCTCTCATGGCATAGCAAATCCAGAGGCCACCTCCAGAGTCACCAAGAGGCCGAGGAAACCCCACAGGCGAAAGGGAGAGAAGGAGAAGCGAGAGAGGGGACGAGTGCGGTGCTCGCAAGACTTACGCTCATCTCATAAATGCTACCTCGGACCGGAGCGGCCCAAGCGCAGCCGTGTTCACACCCGGAGGACGCGGGACATGTCTTCCACACTGGACCATCCTTTCAGTCCCACACAGCTGTGCTTCAATCGCATGCGACGATACCTTTCAGCAAACCTGCCCGCGCTTTCTGACTGATCCTCAACTGGGCAGGAGATGATTTTCAGCAGACCGCTATAAGAAACACTGCGTTTTATTTTTAAGTCAACACTAGACCCGGTGGCTTCCCTCATATCTAAGCTTCCAATGCAAGCTAAGGCCAGTACAGCTTAGATACAGCCCTGCAACCTTAAGGGCAAAGAGTTTGTGTGGAAAGAATCTCATACATGTTTCTCCAGGACACGTACGTCCCATGATGGTGGTCCACCTGGATGTACCGCCATCTCAGACATCCCAGATTCCACTTGCACTGCAACCAAGGACAGAGAAACGTCCGACTGTCTGGTCTGAGGGGCGGCGTCCTCAGACCTTCAGACATCGAGCACTACACAGGGACAGGACTTCAGCCTCTGTTTCAGTCTTTCTTCTCATTCTTTCTCTTCCTCTCTTGCCATACCAGTGAACCCCCCCACGCACACACCTCAGCGTTTCTCCTCTGTAGATGAACTGCATGGCATGAAAAAAAAAAATCCAGGGGAAGAGAGTAGAACACAAAGCTCAGGATGGAGAAACGCGAAATCCAAAGTCCCGACTGCTTCTCTCGGACAGAAGGGGGAACTCTGGGTAAAGCCACAGCCTAGATCAGGTGTGTAAGGGGATCAGGGTAGACGGGACAATGCAAATCATCCGGGAAAGAGGACGAGAGTGGCAATTCCTGCATCAAGGCAGTGGCCATGGATGGTACAGAAGGACGGAAGGGGTTTTTCGAGAAGGCTGGGTGAACTTTGAACCAAACACTTGAGAAAAAAAAAAACACGAATGAAAATTGAAAATTGCATTTTTCTGACTTTGTTTACCAGCATGACGAAACTGCATGACTCGACTTCCACAAGCCCCGAACCCCCTCCGGAGAAAAAAAAGAGGGCTTGGAATTATTAAAGAACAAAAATCATGGGAAAACGATACAGATTTATGTCATATGCAACTAAATTTAGGGGAAAATAACGGATGTATTTAAAAAAAAAAAAGATGTTCTATATTTTGGTTTGTTTTTTTGTTTTTTTTTTTAATACAAAAAAATAATGAAAAAAATATATATGATTGCAAGACACAGTCAGACCTATGCTTTAGATATGCTACCCCCAATGAAACTAGTGAGATTATTTACCATTTCAACTGTAACTCCAGCTGCCCCAACCCCCTCCCCATCACTCTCCGCCCCTCATCGCTCCAGCTCTCCCCGACTCTTCGTTCTGCTGCTGACACCTGCAGGCCATTCTGGACATTACAACCTCCTGCGGTCAGTCTGTTTTTGCCGCTCTCAGTGCAGCTGCTTCGGAGGCTTAATGCTCAAGGGTGTGGTGTGTGAGGGTCAGGGGTGGCTTCTTTGTCTTGGAGATCTTTTGAATGTTTCGTTTGTCCATGATGTCTCTCTTTTCGTTTAGCTGCCGGGCGCGCAGGTTCTCCTGGATGGTGAAGCCGTCCTTGCCAGCCAGAAGTTCTCAGGAGAACACACTTGCTGAAGCAGCGTAGTCACACAGATAGTAGCAGCTATAATTGACAGCAGTGCTTTTTTTGATCTGTCACTTTAAAACGATGTTAATATTCGCCTAAAGGCTTTGAAATGACCACACAGATAGGGCTTTTCCTCACTGGCTCCATACACAAAGGATTATGGATGGTTTTCGGAACTAAATGCAGTCTGAGATCAGCATTACTGTCTTCATTTATTGCATCCTTAGTTCGACACAGTAATTCATCCACATACTGTAGTGCACTAGACATGCAAGAGTGGCCTCTAAATTCCCAAAACAAGCAAACAAACAAAAAAAAAAGGTGCTTTTCAAGTCTTCCTCAGCAGCTCCTTGGTTTAAGGCCAAGATCCTCCCAGATAGGGATTGGGTCGCATGTTATGGATACTGCTTATTCAATATAAGTGGCTCAACGGGTCACAGAATGACGCTGAACACAAAAGTCATTGGGTTCTTACTCCAGTTTCTGTCACTGTAGAGCAGAAACGAGAAAATGTACGTCGAAATTAGTTTGCATGCTCTTCATTCCTCGGTCCGCGGGATGGGAACTGAGTTGAGTAACTACCGTACCTATGCAAGACTGTTGCAAGACACGTCGTTCAAACAGGCAGCGTACTCAGGCCAGTTAGCGGATGGTTGTGTTAGAGTGGTACGAGCGAGGGGCCGGTGAAGTCCAGCACCCAGGCCGCCACGTCCCTGTGCTTTAGAAAGGCCAGAAGAGCCTCTAGGTCAAGCCGGACAAGGGCTACAACCAGAGACGACGTTGCTGCACCTTGCCAAAGCACCGGGGCAACAGAGACTGGACCGGTGGGGGCAGCTGAGCAGGTGTCCACTAGCTATTTTAGTGATTCCCCCCCCAATTCTGCCACCAATTTCTTTCTTCCTCTCATGAAGGCGATGGAGGAACCAGAGGAGATGCGGGCTTTCGACACTCTGTGTAGCAAAACGGTCGTCAGATGACCAGGGATTGGTCGCCCGGAAGTGACCGGGGATTGGCGAGGATGTTTATCCTGTGGAGAGAAGAGTGTTTGAGATCATGGCGGGTTGTTTTTGTCGGAGCAATAATTTGGTCCCAGCTTGCTCTCGCCTACCATCCCGTTCACTATGGGTGGAGATGTGGCATCGGCGAGTTTTCCTCCGCTTCCGCGACTTGCGTTCGGCCATGGGTGAAGCTTTTGAGCGAGTGTGTGTGTGTGTGTGTGTGTGTGTGTGTGTGTGCCCCCGTGTGTGGCTGTCAGGGTTTTCAATCGCACTCCAGGTGCTGAGCGAGACCCACACCCTCCTATTGACTGACAGCTGGACACTCGCATAACTTTTACTTGAAACCCAAATATCAGAACATATCAGAAAGGATTCGAACAAAGCCAGAATCAGTCTTCGCTATCTCTCTCTCTCTCTCTCTCTCTCTCTCTCTCTGTCTCTCTCTCTCTCTCCTGTATGCATTCCTCCTCATCCCTCGCTCCCCTGCTCCCTGTCCTTCTCTATTTTTGAGAAAGAAGCTCTTTTGCATCCCTTGTTCTTGTGTTTTTCTATCATATTGTTTGAAGTTGAATTATACTGCATGCATGGGATTTAAAAAAAAACAGAAAAAGAAGAAGATGAACTTGTTTGTGATTGGTCAGAATGAGGTAACCATCTTTTTCTCCTGGACCCTCTGTCTGCCGCGTACTCGGACTCGGCCGGTGAGGAAGAAAGCGAGCGTGACCGATCGATCGTCTCTTCTGCTGAATTAAGTGACGCGGTCGACTTTATTCTACAGAATGTCGCTCGCAGGAACGACGATACGCCGCCGAATTCGACAAGTAATAATGCGCCTCTAGAACACGGAACGTCTGCAATAGTGTGTGAGGCAGGTTCGCTCAGATGTTGTCCTCCGTGGGACGTGCGGGGGACATCCATAGCTACTACTTGAATTCATTCAGCGTTTTGTGTTCCTCATCTAAGCGGCGGCTCTTCGTCGTCACTTCTCTATATTTATATTAAGACGTTGCACTTTAAGGTTGGTTGCCTGCTCTTGCTCTGCCTGCTGTTTCGACTTCCTTTGTGTATTTCGGCTCGGTTTTACTGGGAGAGTTCACTGCGCTTCCGTCACTAAATGGATGAAATATCTGCACCGCTGCAGTTCGCGAACCTGATCCTTACGCCGACCATCTCACCCTCTCACTGACCCTCTCTAGCCTGAGAGAGACGAGACACGAGAACAGAGAACAAGATGGTTACTAACAGAACGGACGGTTGATGCTATTAAGACCGATGCTGGACAGTTTTAATGTCATTATTTAAAGAAAAAAACCGGGAAAAAAAAACAACAGAACTGTATAAAATATATTTCAATGGAATGTTTATTATTTACCTTTTATATTTTTGAAACATGTAAAGAGAAAAAAAAAAATGACAATAAACTGTAATAATTTAACAGTTTGAGGAAAAACCGAGACTTAAAACATTATACTACTAAAGGTATGAATGTTTGAAGGTGAATGCTAACCTACCTGATAAAAGTCAGTTCATTACCAATAGGAGAAAATAAATAAACATGAAAAAATAACAGGGGAGGGGCGAAAAAATGAAAGTCCAATTTAAAATGAAAAGCTATTATTGAAAAAAAACAAAACAATAAAAATAATAAAAGCTCATGCCAAAATTTTCAATCCGTGTCCTGTTTTCTTTGCCTTTTATTGAGCATTTAACGACTGTATCGTTACGTCAGCATGTCAGTCACGACGGTCGTTTTCTAAAAGCACATAAAAAGTACTTTAAGATCCCGGTTCAGTCCGTTTGTGTGCGCTGTGTTGTGTTGGAAATGCTTTATCAGGGACATTCAAGGGTTCAGGATGGAGGAGCTTACACCAGCCTGGAGAAGTGGTGGGGGGGGGGGGGGGGGGGGGGGGGGGGGGGGGGGGGGGGGGGGGGGGGGGGGGGGGGGGGGGGGGGG
>JBBPDE010000026.1:4511121-4521188 GCA_037974605.1 Nannopetersius ansorgii | reverse complement strand
CGAGCACGGAGAGCTCAAACACTGAGACAACTGAGCAACTCGTCAGTGAACTATGAGGGCAAAATAAATAAATAAATTTAAAAAATAATCGTTATCGAGTTAAAATGTTCAATTAGAGATTCTGATTTTAGGCCAAATCGCCCAGCCCTAGGTTTTATTCATCTTTTTTTGGCTAAATGATTATAAAAGGTATGAAGGTATGAGTTTAACCAAGACTGATTTTGTCTGTGACTGCTCTCATAGATAAACTGTAAAGCAAAGGCTGAAAATAATCTATCTGAAGACTGAGAGCAGCTGATTAAAGAGGAATCAGACGAGCCCCTGCTTGACTGGCCCTTTGTGGAAAAGACTGGACACCTGTGGTACTGCAACACTGCACCTTATGAGCTAAGGCGCCTCTTAAAGTGCGACTTCTGCTACTTTGTTATCTACGGGTCAAAGTACACCGTATTCACAGGGACGAAAACAGCCAACAGACCACGGCCTTGTCAGTCTAATGTCTGTTTTCATGCCTAGCTTTGCTCCATTGTTACAAATGGTAGCGTTTACACCACTGTAGGCCTCGAGTCGGGATACAGGCAGGACCGATTCATTGTTGTATTTAAGAGAAACTATTTTTATTCCACACAAAGTCAGTTTACTGAGGTCAGTCACTGCCAGGGAAGCTGCTGGGTAATGAATAACTGAGGGCAGGGAAAGGTTCCTACCGAGTATTCACACAGTGCTGCTACACAATGATAACATTACAATTCCTAGGAACTTAAATACTGTACTGGTTGTGTTTTGCAAAACAAATTAAAAGATGAGGCTACTGATCACACACACACCGAGATCCGGTACTTAATTGGCCCCGGTGCCTAATTATAAAAGCCCGGGAACCGATAAGCTCTGACACTAACGGTTCTGCTGTCGGTACTGGAGAAATAAAAAATAAATAAATGCCCTATTTATTATTGTTAAATAAACATTACCTAGCATATTTTACCTGACCAGCCTTTTGTAACTGTTTATAATATTCGTTATTTGCGATCTCGCGCAGGAAATGCAGTCTGCTCCGCAGTACACAGAGCTCTCGCTTATGGAGGGACGATGGCGGAGAGAGCCAAACGACCCAAAGTATGGTTACTGACTTTCAGCCCTGCCCAGTAATACGCTTTCAAAGATGTATACACACCGCTACACAAACGTGGGAGTGGATAGTCCTTCTATCCACTAAACAGAAAGGAGAAACAGACCATACTTTTCTCTGGAGTTTCACACATTCCCACCGACTCTGGCTCAGCCAGGGTTTAAGCACCATCCAATCACACGACACTGACACTAACGAACATTCACTAGACACAGGTGGGCACAATCATTAGAGCCTCGCCGGACCGTGTGATAACGCCGTTAGCCGATCAACTCCGCCCAGCTTTGGAGAGGCGCCCCGTCGGCACAGGGCTCTCGCGTTTGTGGTACAATCAACAAATGGGCTTCGTTTTCGTTTTTTTCGCTTAAGGCGATTTTCAAAGCGAAGTGTGTGACTGTGTGGGTGAGGGTGTGTGTGGGTAAGGGTGTGCGTGTGAGAGAGAGAGAGAGTGTCCCTATACTTTTGTCAACATATTTGTGTACGACGGCTCTGTCCCAGTACATTTGTTCATACAACGTTGTTTAATATCCATTTTTTTGAAGAGAGTATTTGTTTAACAATCATTGGTTTTGTTTGTGTAATAGATTTGCTCAAACATGGGTGTTTGCTAAGCTATAATTATTTTACATTAAAAAAAATAGTGTTATTTCTGTTCTCAATATGTTTTGTATTTTTAATTAAAAAACACAACAAAAAGTGCCGATAAGAGTACCATTAAAGTACCGAACCGATAAGTGGTATCGAAAGAAGTAGTAATGCCGTTAAAACCTTAACCATACCCATCCCTAATTAAAACCTTGCATCTCCCTTCCAGCTTATGAAACTCTATTAATGTGAGCTAAAATGCAAAAAAAGATTGGGCAATTAATATATGTATATATATATATATACACACATGTTTATATTTAAAGTCCACTTGCTGTAGCAGAAGCCTGAATTTTACCCCAGCAGAGTAACAATCACTAATATTTTTTTTTATCTCAAACAGACACACCTGTATTGGTGCTGCAATGCATTTTTTAAAAGCTATTCAGAGAAAATGTGCGGAGGCTTCATTAATCATAACCGTGGCCGTGCTGAGGGAGCGAAATCGTGGCGTTTCTGGCAGTGAACCATAGAAGCACATCTGTGTGAGGATAAATTGCCTCCTAAGCAATGTTACAGTACATTTCTGCTGATGTAAGTTACTGTCTCGGTTTCTGAGGCCTGCAAATGGCTTCTCCTTGTGACTTTGTTCCACTGAAACCGGTCTCAGGCAGACAGCCCACAGACCAGTTATCAACCCCCACCCATCCTCCCAGGAAGGAAAAAAACAGGATGTGCTGAGTCACGGTGACACAGCACTATCTGGTCCCGTGAGCTTCCAGTGTGTGACTTGTAAGAAAAGCATTTACGTGAGTCCAAGGGCCTAAAAGAGCTCCGAAAAACGCCTTGTCACAACCTCCTGACGCATGATTATTGCACTCTTTCACTGTTACATCAGTCTGGCACTAAATCCTTTACTGAACTCTGAAAAAACTAAAGAATTCAGACCATGATCTAATTCTTTACACTGATTTTTTGTAAAAAATGCTTACACTTTGTAAAAAGATTACACTTACAAAAACTATATATACATACAGATTATATATATATATTCTAAACAAAACGTCTAAGCATGTAACGTAGGACACAGAAACCCAGTAACTTGTAAGCTACTGGGTTGGCGTGCCAAAGATCAGCTACAGATAAAGTTTATAATTAAAAGGTTTTAATGCGGCCTTGGAACAGAGTCCAGAGTCTAACAAATCAAGGCCTGTGGTTTTGCGGTACAAGACTATATGGACAAAAATATTAGGACATCCCTCTTAATTACTGAATTTAGACAGCTCCTTACTTCCAGTGAAGGTCACTCTTAATGCTTCAGCAGACCAAGACACTTTGAATAACGCAATGATTCCAACTTTGTGGACAACGTTTGGGGAAGAAGCTTTTTTATTTCAACATGACTGTCCCCCCCAGTGCATAAAGCAAGGTCAATAAAGACATGGCTGGATGAATACAGTGTGGAAGAACTTGACTGGCTCGCACAGAGCCCTGACCTCGACCCGATACCAACACATTTGAGGTGTCCCAATACTTTTGTCCATACCGTGTACCTTTGGTCTCATGTTTCAAACCTGAAAAACTGCTGCGTCACTGTTCGTCTCCTCCGCCGTGGATCAAGAATGATAGAATTTAGGCTTGGTATTTATTTTAACTGAGTTATACAGTTCAGCAAGTGACATTTGGCTGTTTTAAACCGAATTATTTTTCTTAATTTTACCCAGACCTTGTAAAGGAAAATACGTTGTTTTTGCCACCCAAGTCGAGCTCCTTGGTGTCATAGCGACGAAAACGCCAGTTGGGACTGACCACATTGGTTGTGCCCGCCTACTTCTCCTTTAATTTCTTGCCACTGATTGGCTGGCTGATCTGTCAGTCTGCCAGTGTTTTTATAAATACAAAGCTCGAACAGACTCCATCTCACAGCTTTGGGAAGAGACACAGGAGGTTCTTGCTTCAACAGTGATTGAACGGAACTCCTTTTTTTTTCGTCCCGCACGATTTTTCTTGCAACATTCCTTTCGACTGTCGTCGTATAGAGATTTATTTTTCTACTTTTTGATAATAAAAGGATACAATCTCAGCCGAAATGGAGACTTCTCAGATCCGTCAGAACTACCACCGCGACTGCGAGGCTGCCATCAACAGGATGGTGAATATGGAGCTTTACGCCTCCTACACCTATACCTCCATGGTGAGTAGAAAATTCAACCGTTAATGTGTGGGTTTTGGGAAGATTTTGAGTTATATTCTGAAGGTTTGGCTTAAAAAATAGCTGTTTCTTTGTCTGGTTACAGCTTGCCAGGTCTCGCGAGATTTTGTGGGGAGCCCCCCGACTGTGACAATGACCCTGAGCAAGAGTGTCTTAAGATGTTTTTCTCTTCCAACAGGCCTTCTACTTCTCCAGGGATGATGTAGCCCTTGAAGGGTTTGCCCATTTCTTCAAGGAGAACAGCCATGAGGAACGTGAGCACGCTGAGAAGCTGCTCTCCTTTCAGAACAAGAGAGGTGGACGCATCTTCCTCCAGGATATCAAGGTACATTGTGTTACATAATGACATGAACCTGAGTTCTCACTGTATGTGCTTGCGTGTGAGGGTCTAACCTTTCGTTTTGTCTTCAGAAACCTGAGCGTGATGAGTGGGGCAGTGGACTGGAGGCCATGCAGTGTGCTCTGAAGCTGGAGAAGGACGTGAACCAGGCTCTGCTGGAACTCCACAAGATTGCTTCCGAAAAAGTTGACCCTCATGTGAGTGTTTACATGCAAATGTTTGGCCGCACCATGTATGCATGTTTTTCCAGACTTCCATTAATGTTCTACATGTAGCAAGAACTCTAGTCTGTCTTTGCTCTGTTTGTACTCACCACTTGCTTTTAATGAGTTGAGGTTTTCACTTCATCCACATCCACACTGGGTGTCTTTTGTTTAGTTTTTTTAATCTCTGTTTCTCCCAACAGCTGTGTGACTTCCTGGAGTCTCACTACCTGAACGAACAGGTGGAGGCCATCAAGAAGCTCGGTGACCACATCACCAACCTCACCAAGATGGACGCTGGCAACAACCGGATGGCCGAGTACCTGTTCGACAAGCACACCCTGGGGGGCAAGAGCTAAATCTCCTGAGGCTTCAGCCAAGTCCTATGTGGTCCATCTGTTTCAAATTTGAATTACATTTATGTAGCATTCAAAGTTTAAGCTGCTGAATGGTAAAATTAAACTGCTATTACTGTTGATGGTTAAGCGTTGCTTCTCTGAATGTGTAACTGAACATTAACCCTGACTCAAATCTGATGAATAAACATTTTTGAGCTGAACATGTGACTGTAGTGTTTATATAACACAGTGAACCAGCATGCGGGGCGGGCAGGTGGTGGTCAAATTTTGCTTCGGCTATTAAGATGTGCTTTAATAAACTCTGGCGTGTTTTTCAAGAGTAGTTTAACAAATTTAAGTAGTGTGAGGTACCACTTGAGGGGAGCATTAAACTCAACTGGTTGTTGGCACCACAGTGAACATTATGAACTAGATGTGTGTCTAGAATGGTGTCTTTGGTCCCCAAGTGGCTTGGTTCATTATAAATGCAGCAAAAATTAAAGGTTAAGACCAATTCTACAGTCTGACCATCAGTTGGCTGGAGTGAGGTATTGGAAAATTGAATGTTCAGGAAACTGTTGGGTCAAATCAAATCTTAAGTACTGCTGAGTTTAAAACATTACGAATGTATGTGATGCAAAAGACAAACACTAACCACCCTCTATGCTGCTATAAGAAGAGAGGTTCTGTATTGCATATCTTGAAGTTGGACAGACTAAAGTTCTCAACCTTTTCCATATCAAGGCACACTTGGCCACAAGATATTAAATAACCAATTGTGGACTAGTGGCCTGTCTTGATTTTGCTATCGCGGCCCATCAGTGGTTGAGAAACCGGCTCTAAATCAGTAATTAGACCAGAACACATCCTTTTTGCAGTTGTCTGGGTTAATCCAATTGCTGAAGGCTGATTCCATAAGCTGTATGACTCGCTGAAATGGTCACAGAACCAAATAAAACGAACTGAGCACCTGAGGGATAATGCTGCTCAACCTTGTGGACCAATACATCAGTGGCTGATTTGTAACCACATGACGTAATGTGCCAGAGCTGGAGAACACAGACTCTGAAAAGTAAAGAGACGCCTTACACTAACGTGTGAACACTACAGTACAGTGAACTGTGTGAAACTCCCTCTGCATTTAACCCATTCACCAAGAGGAGCAGTGGAGCAGTGTGTGGGGACGGTACCTTCCTTGAGGTACCTGAGTGGTGCCACTTCCAGTCCTGGGATTCAAATCTTGTGATCTGAGGGTTGGATGAACCTGCACATGGCAAACTCTGTCAGAAAACTGAAACATGGTTCACCATGGACTGGTGAAATAATGACAACAATGCTGACAAAAATACAAACTAGGGTGATATGATTAGCTAGGCCGACATCTGCAAAATTATCATACTGGTGTGTGTTCAGCAGGTAGTGGTTGAAATAATAATAATGATGATAATTATGATAATAATGATGATAATAATAATAATAATGATAATAATGATGATGATAATGATAATAATGATAATAATGATGATAATAATAATAATGATAATAATGATAATAATGATGATAATGATAATGATAATAATAATAATGATAATAATAATAATGATGCTAATAATAATGATAATAATGATGATAATAATGATAATAATGATGATAATAATAATAATCAGAAGAAGAAGAAAAAGAAGAAGAAGAAGAAGAATGATAATAATAATAATGATAATAATGATGATAATAATAATAATAATAAGAAGAATGATAATAATAATAATAATAATAATAATAATAATAATAATAATAATAATAATGATAATATTGATACAATACAGTGATATCCCAGGAAACATGGCTAGCTACATCTGTGAACCCTGTAGAGCAGTGGTCCCCAACCTTTATTGGGTCCCGGACCGGTTTAATATCAGAAACTATGGTCACGGCGCGGCCTTTAAGGAGCGGCAGATAAATATACGCATTTATACACATAAATGATGCGCATAAAAATGGGGATATTTTAAAAATATAATAATGGGGGTATCTTTAAAATATAATAATAAAGGTAAATCCAGTGTGTACTCGCAGCTTTATTTACAGCGTTTCCATAGCAACGAGCCGACAACAACAGAACACGGGTAACCGTGGACCGGTACCACATGACCCGGGGGTTGGGGACCACTGCTGTAGTGCTTTTAGCAGCAAATATTATTTCACAAGACAAATATGTCCTGAACCCCATTTGTAGTCTAAAGTCACTTTTTACCAAATATGTAGTTACTGCATTTTGGCTTTGTATCGAGTTTGGAATATTTAAGCAAGGATTTAACTGCATTTAGCCGTGAGAGCATTAGTGAAGTCAGGTCCTGCCGCTGGATGACGTGCCACTCCAACTCATCCCAAACTCATTATAAGGAGCTTCATCTCTCCAGAGAATACAGTTCCACAACCCAGCACAGCTTTATACCCCTCTAACTGAAGCACTGCACTGACTGCGGCTACTTTAGAGCATCCTACTTTGTTCTTCAGGGCTTCAAGGCTTTTCTATGAAGGTTGAAGCTGTGTGCCCCCTACTGGATGCATGTCAGCGACAAGTGCACCTTAAAGTAGTTCATTCGTCTATTTTCTGTAACCACTTAATCCTTACTAGGGTCCCTGGGTCTACGGGTGCAAGGCAGGCACCTGGATGGTGCAGTGGACTGCCTGGAGCCCACAGAACACACACACACACACACCATTCATCCACACACTCAACCCTATGGTCAATTTAGAACATCAAACATTGCAATGCAAAATGTAATCAACATTACACTAAAGTACTTCCCATTATATCTACCGAAGGCTTAACTGAGGGACACTACGAACACTACGAAACACATAGTGCCATAATTTACCCCTGAAAATACACCAACCCCCTTAATCTGAATTAAATGGCCATTCATTTGTGAAGCGATCCCTTAATTTTACCTTAAAAGAGGATTTAAGTCTGAAACCCCTTTAAACTTAAACATATGGCATTTATTCAGGAGGTTCTATTATTTTAGGTAGTTTAAATTCAGTAGTTTTACCCCTTAATCAGCCTTAATCTGTGCACCTTTCCCCTTAATTTTCTTTAATTTCCTGGAAATTAAGGTCAAAATTACAGTAATTTTAAGAAGTAAAATTAAGGGGTTCGGTTTTTCATAGTAAAAAATGGTCCAAAATTGCATTTTATGGCTGAACATTTGAAACACAGCTATTACTTCTAAGATTAGTGTGCTGTGGAATCTACACCAGGATGTTAGCCAAATGGGAGAGGGTGCCTCCAGGGAAAAGACAAGTTTCTCCATCACATCCCACAGACGCTCGATCAGATCAGGCCAAGCCAAGGCCTTGAATTCTTTATGTTTCTTAAACCCTTCCTCATCAATGTCTGCAGTGTTGCAGGACTCTTTATCTTGCTTATAGAAGCCCCTGTCTTTAGAGAATACCATCTCCATGAAGGAGTTACTCGGTCTGCAGTAATGTTTAGGCAGGTGGTTTATATAAAAAGTAACATCCACATGAATCTAGGACCCAACATATCCGAGCAGAACGTTGTCTACGGCAGAACACTGTCACGCCGCCTTCTCATGGTGCATCATGCTCATGTCTCTTCCTCACACAGAGGCACCCAGACACTGATATGGTGCAGTGTCTGGGGTCTGTGGCTACACAGCCCCATATATGGCAAGCTGTGTCAAACTGTGTGTTTTGACCCCTTTCCGTCAGCAAGCACTTTTTCACTTCACCTCTCAGTGGTTTTGGTGTACAGCAATCCCCCCCCACTTTTTGCGTGAGTTACGTTCCAAAAGGACCTGCGTATAGTGAAAAACCGCGTTGTGTTTTGGTAAAAATGCCTGAAAATGCCTATTTTTATAGTGTAAACCCTAAATATGTCCCCAGAAAATTTATTTATAAAGCACTGTTTACAATAAAGCAGCTTTACAGAGTCTGGGTCTGAGCCCCTAGTGAGAAAGTCGCGACAGAAGAAAACTCCCTCAGGAGGAGGAAGAAACCTCGGGAGGAACCAAGACTCAGAAGGGGAAGCCGTCCTCCTCAGGTCGACCCGGAGAGGAAGAAACGAGGGTCTTTAAGGGGATAAATAACAAGGGAGGGCCTTAATGACTGAGATTATAGACAGATAGGCCATTTGTGGCTGACAGAGGTCCCCAGTGATGGCAGGCCTGGGAAGGTGGTGACCTGGGCTCATGCTGATCAGTGATCAGTCGGTCTTGGTCTATTAGCGAATGGCCGTGGACTCACTGCTGCCACCCTTGAGCCTCACAGTCAAGGCTGTCCACTGCAGCGGTGCTGAACTCCAGGGATCTGTGTGGTTCCAGCACTGCAGACAGCAGCTATGGCCTCGCCTCGGTGCAACAGTGCATTCACAGCATTTAAGTTCTCTCAGTATCTGAGCAAATGCTGAGAAAATGCAGAGTCACAGTTTCTCAGAATGACTTCACGCCAAACACTCAGTTCAACGCAACACAATGAATATCCACTTACTGTTTAGAACAAAAACAATATCTACTGAATACACTTCCACATTTTCTTATATTTCATTTTTTTCCTAGTTTGCCCATTTTCCAACCTCTCTTTATCCCTCAGAATGAAATAGACTGCTTTAATTACTGTGTCTTTAAGACACTTATAATATATACAGCGTAGTTTCTGTCGAGGAACTTTAACAAGTCAGTTCAATAGTGGAGGAGGAACACTAGAGGAGAAACACTGAAAGAGAAACACTGGAGGAGAAACACTGATGGAGAAACACTGAAGGAGAAACACTGATGGAGAAACACTGGAGGAGAAACACTGCAGGAGAAACACTGGAGGAGAAACACTGATGGAGAAACACTGATGGAGAAACACTGATGGAGAAACACTGATGGAGAAACACTGGAGGAGAAACACTGATGGAGAAACACTGAAAGAGAAACACTGGAGGAGAAACACTGATGGAGAAACACTGGAGGAGAAACACTGGAGGAGAAACACTGCAGGAGAAACACTGAAAGAGAAACACTGGAGGAGAAACACTGGAGGAGAAACACTGGAGGAGCCGGGGGTCTACGAATCTTTCCACATGTGTTGGTTGGACGGAGGGATGGATTCTTTCTCCTCTCCTCATTTGTAAAAGTGTCCTCTCCGCTGTTTACGGTTCAGCTTCTAAGGTTTCAGACCTGAAAAGAGCTGCGTCACTGTTCATCATCAGGAGACCCGTCACCTGCTCTGAGACTCTTCCTCAGGA
>JBBPDE010000026.1:4424723-4437223 GCA_037974605.1 Nannopetersius ansorgii | reverse complement strand
CGGGATCCTTAATGAGCAATCCTTACTCATAAGACAGTCGGACAAGCCCTGGCACCGCCGCGGAGCAGCCTGAGAGCTTTCTGAGTGACACCAAATGAAATGAAATTGAATCTCTCCTCTTTTAGTTTGGGGGAGGGAGAGAAATTGTAATTGTTTTTTTTTTGTTGTTTGTTTTGAATTAATATTAGTTTGGAGCGAGAGCACTCTTGTGGGACTACGCTCCTCCATTAGGCCACGCTGAGACACACTGAAGTATTAAATGAATATGAAATGAAGTGAAATCAAATGAAAGTTATTTTTTTTCCCGCCACCCCCCGCAAGTATTTGCCCCGGTACTCATTCAAATGGGAGCGTCTGCGGCGTCTTGTGCAAATGAACTACACGACACCTTTAACCTGATAACGGCAGGACACAGAACTCGTTCCCTCCGTCCGTTTGTTTGAATTCGCAGCCGCTGTGAAGAAATTAGATTCGGCTGTAATCAAGAACAGATCCACTTTGTTCACTCGAGTGTTTCTGCGTTGGGGTGGCGAAGGTGGCGTCACGTTTTAGGCCCAGGAGTTTCGGATGTGACGTCCGTCACGCGCGGGGCACCCGGGGTCCCGCCGCACTCTGACACCTCTTCACGTTTCTAATGGAGATTAATGGGCATGATTGAGTTTCCCGTCAGCCCATAAACATTTTGCACCTGTTAGGAGGGACTGTGTCGAATTACCATCCATATAATTAGGAGCAGCCGTGTACAGTGGACTTAATTCAGCCTCTGATTCACCCCTTCTTGCTCCTCAGTGTGGTTGTTTCTCCAGAACGGAGCTTCATTTGGGCCTCTTCAGTGGGTGGTTCTGTGTAAATGAGATTTGTGTGTGTGTGTGTGTGTGTGTGTGTGTGTGGAGAACCTCTATATACTGTCATGGTTCCATATCAATCCACAAACCACTCTTTGTTCGCACTCCACCGCCAGAATTAGGCAGAATTTTAAAGCTTTAAAGCTTGAGGGACCCATACCCAACAGTTTTTCTTGTATGTATATATATATACGTTTTGACATCCACTCATGGAATTTGTGTAGTTTCAGGTACTAAAAGCGCTGTAATTAATTTCTACTATTTGTCCAATCCCTCTTTATTTGTTACAGTTATACAGGCATTTTTATTTGTTGCTGTGCCTTTAAAGGGCCCATATCCAGCATTTTGTTCCCT
This sequence comes from Nannopetersius ansorgii, assembly GCA_037974605.1. Lineage (NCBI taxonomy): Eukaryota > Metazoa > Chordata > Actinopteri > Characiformes > Alestidae > Nannopetersius > Nannopetersius ansorgii. The sequence continues at coordinate 4,436,024 of JBBPDE010000026.1, read as the reverse complement.
TTGTTTAGGTCCATACGTAACATTTGTCTATTGTCTAACATCTTGTCTAACAGCCAATAGGAAACGCTCCAGAATGATTTGGAATAAAAATACTTTACATTAACATACATTCGAAGTCAAGAATGATCCTTCTCCTGTAAAATGACCGTTTTGGGGCGCGTGAGTGAGGATTTACAGTCTTGTTTTCCTCTTTATTCTATAGAAATAATGTAGGCGGTCCTGTTACCACGTCTTTAAGACCGATGGATGGATATGAGCTCTGTTCTGAATGGCAGTCCTGTACATCCCCTCGTTTACTCCTCCATGAAACACTCTTTATAACTTCAGTGCGAATTTGCGAGATTGTAGATTGAGTAGATGGATTTACGTAACACAACGAAAATGAACTGTTTTGCGGCGTAGTTTCTGGATGTGGTCTGTATGGCTTGGGGAGCAGATGGGAGATTTTGAAACTTGACTAATATTTGCGCAGCTCTTTTATTTAAAAGTGGTTTTCCGTGATATGGGCCCTTCGAGACTGATGTATGTAAATGACCTCTGTTCAGCGTATGGATTGTATAGACTTATTTTAAACAATATTTACAAACCACATCGTTTACTAAATGATGGCAAAATCTGGGCATTATTCTTAGAACCTTGTGTCCAAGCCAAGAACCTGCTAGGAACCTAATGAATGAGCCAATAGGAAACGCTCCCGAATGATTTGGAATGAAAATACTTTACATGAACATACATTAGAAGTCAAGAATGTTTTCCTTCTCCTGTAAAATGACCATTTTGGGGTCCGTGAGTGAGGTTTTACAGTTTTCTTCTTTATTCTATAGAAATAATGCTAGGAACCTTCAGACCTTTTTACCTTTTGGGCCTCTCTCTTTCTCTCAAGCCGACTGTGTCCATCAAACTTGAGATATTTTATCCCATTAACACAGACTGGTGGACAGAGAGGGGCGAGATGAAGGGGTTGGCGATTGGCTGCGGGTGTTGGTGGAAGGTGGTGAAGCTTAGAAAAGAGTGGTAATGGAGAAAATGACAGTAGACCAGTGCATGGAAAGGTTGATCACGTGTGGAAGTGAACATTGTCTAACATTGCAGTGAACCTGCACCAGGCTAGTGGAAAGGCATGATAGGACTGGGGGAATAAAAAAAAAAAAAACGAGCAAGAAGATGGGAGTAGACAGAAAGCAGGGTTGGAGTGTGTGCATGGAAGACATCCATCAATTCCCCTCACTCCCCTGGGATCAATCCCTCACTCCTTCCGGGTCTCTGGACCGCCTCTTTGGGATTAACACCCAATTAAGGTCTGATTCCTATCAAACCTTCTGTCAATCTTAATGAGTTTTAGTACATGACAGTCCCTTTGATCCAGTCGGAGACCTTGGAGACTTCAGAGAAGAATCGTTCTGACGTATGCGAATGCTCACGTTTGACGAATGGATGCTGTGGGACATTAATTATTTAGGAGAAGGCATTCCGGTGCCGAAGAAGCATCTAGCTGTCAGTCGGCTTATCAGATTTTAGCCTGCTGTTTTGGAACTGTGATGAATTTGTTTTTCTCTTTCGCAAATATTAACGTTCCTTTTGATAACCAACGCGCTCAGTCCTGTACGGTTGACCTGTGAACGTTAAGATGTCAGGATTCTTTATTAGTCACATACACAGATATTCGACATGCAGTCAAATGGGGTCCTGAAACATCTAGAAGACAGCGATAACAGATAAATGAGAAAATTGAAGTCATAAAAACATGTAGCAAGAAATAAATTGTGTAAGCAATTTAAAATAAGAGTGTAAACTGCTTAATGTCTGTCAGACAAAAAAAAATTTAATGCGTTTATTGATTTTTACCACGAAGCATAGCAAGACGCTAAGGTCTGCATGCATCCAGATATTCTTGATAATGTTTTTTTCTCTGCATTTCGGCCTCCCATCTGAAACGACGCCGGTGTCACAGCATAGGGTTTAGAACATCCTCAGCAGCAACATGGCATCGGGAGAAACGGCCTCAGTCTAAAAGCATCAGGCTGAGCTGCTTAGCCTCAGCGTCGGGCGCTAAGATGACATTCACAATTCTGTACGCATAATGATGACAAAACACTAAAACTAGGAAATTCTGGCCACCAAAAAGAAGAAAAATGACCAAAAGGTTTGACCAAAATAAAGATTAAATAGGACTGTCAAAATCTAAGACTATAAAATTCATTTTCTTTTGTTGATAATACATTAAATACAGGGATACAAATTAACACTCTGTTCCCTTCTAAGTTGCCTTCTTCCTCTCCAGCTTCTAATTTCAATCCTAAATGGTGCAAATTGAAAATTGCAATAAGAAGCCGTCGCCTCAGTTTCCACTGCAGCCTCCCTTGGCCTTGTTATCAGTCTGAAATTGTCGGAGACAAAAGCGCTTCGTGAAAAAACAAGCAGTATTTAAGTAATGAAGACTGACTCGAATGCTGAGCACAAATGACTCTTTTGTATGAATTTTACGTGACTCTGACGGCTGGGGGTTGTTTCGGTGGCTGCTCTGTATTCCGGCTCCGCCGTGCCAGATGTGTCTGGGTTTGTGCTCCTTCGCTTGCACGTTTAAACACTTAATGTAGTTCATTAGAGTTTTTATCCAGCTAATTACACAAGGGCCCGGCCTGGGAGACGAGCTGGGCACTTGGACGGACGAACTCCCAGATGGTGTCCCCTCAGGACGAGCGTCAGTCATCTTTGCTTAAGACACCTTGATAATTGCGAGAGGCGACAGGATTACCGCAGTGTTCTTGTACAAATGCAGTGGCTGTTGTTCACACCGTGTTGAATACTACTGTAAAAGCATATGCACTGGATATCCGTTCAGACTGCTTTGTTTTTTTTTTTTAACGTTTCGCAGGATGCAGGATGAACTTATCCGAGTGTGAATTGGGTCTTTTCTCTGTTGGTTTAAAGATAGACTGGCTGGTCCGTTTCGCTGCTCGTATTGAATGACACCCACCCCCTCACCACGTGCTCGCTCAGTGTGTGGCGTCTGTGGCTTCCCACACTGGTCTCTGAGCACAACGATCCGCACTAACTGAGCTGTACTCACATTAAGAGCCTGTCAAGGATGGAAGGGGAGGGGGTTACCAAGGCAATTCAGTCACAGGAGAGCTTTTATCAATGAGCGCTCTGTCTCACCTCAGCAACATCCTAACCGCTATTGTCAGCTCAGCTCAACTGCCCGCTCTTATGAAAGGGAACAACGGTCTGTAAAGACGCCAGAAGGCAGCCGATTGGCTGACGACGGGCCGAGCCGTAGCCAATCGGGGTGAATAACAGCGTCTGGGCTTGCAGCAGAGTAAGAGCTACGGCTCTGGAGAATGTACAGGGTACAAAGCGCAAAATCATAATTCACCTCCCGTGTTCATTTCTACAGGTGTTCAAATGAATAGAATGGAAATAAATAGGCCTGTCTGTCTGTCTGTCTGTCTGTCTGTCTGTCTGTGTAACTGTCGTTTTTGCTTTGAAGTCTAATCAGTTGCAACCCAGGCACGAATGTTCTGGAATTACTTGCAGGTCAACACTGAACATCTGAATACTGATAAACCAGAGAGAAAGGTGGGGGGTCCAGTGGTGGCCCTCGGGTCGTTCGTAGCCTTAAAAGGTTGTGTGTGTTCTAGGATAATGAGCATGTGCAGTGTTGTAATGCAGACTGGATATAGGCTGATCCAGAGGCTATTTGGGAGAGGGAGGATATGGAAGCGAATAGGCTGATTAAACAGCTAATCTGCGCGTGTGGCTCTAGTGAGAAGGGGATAATGCAGAGCTTGGTCAGCTGATATTCTATACAAGGATTTACAAGGAGTACAGCCCTGCAGGACTTTTCAGTATTGTGCTAAGTGAGAGAACGTATTGTTTTTTCAGTGTCACAAGGTGTTCTTAGGCTGTAAGGGTTAATTGTATGCAAGCCTGAGGCTCTTTTGTCTGCATAGTAATTCTCCTCTCCCACCCCCCCCCCCACCCCCTCCACCCCCCACATCCCTCTTTTCCTCTCTCTCTTCTTTCTCCTGTATGTCCAGTCTGATGTATGGGAGTTCCAGGTCCTCCCATCCAGACTCAGAACTGCTCCATCGTCAAGCATATGCCACAGCACACCCCCTGCAGGGCTATGCAACCAATCATCACCCAGGCAGCTCTGGACAGGGTGGGGCGTGGGGTGCAGCTGGCCGGAGTTTAGGTGAGCGACACAAATCTTGATTTGCTCAATGTATTAATGATGTTACAATAAAAAACAAACATATTGGGTTTTATTGTTTAAGTAGGTTTGCATAGTGATTGTCCCTACTCAATATATTGAGCATTTTTCTTACAGGCCTTTCAGGTTTGTTTGACGCTGGGTTACACCATGCAAGCTCCTCAGGGCCTGATGCTTCTGTCATGAACCTGATCTCTGCTTTGGAATCTCGGGGTCCACAGCCTCCCCCTTCTGCCTCCTCCCTCCTCTCCCAGTTCCGTACTCCCTCCTGGCAGACTGGTAAGTACCTGTTGCCACATACTTTACTTCCAATTGAAAGTGGCACTTTGTAATTGCAGGAATTAATTAATTATGAAGCAAGTACAGAGTTATGCAGATGTGGCTTTAACCTGTTGATCCTGTAGTTTCTTTGTTTTCCTCTCTGTTGCCGTAGCAATGCATGCTCCAGCCCCCGCTGAGCTCTTCATCTCCAGTGCTTTGCCTGGCTCTGGCTCCTTCCCTTCTTCCTCTGCCCTGTCAGCGTATCAGCACCCTGCCTCCTTCTCAGGCCGTTCCTTCGCTGGGGTCACCCCATCGCTGTCTCTCCAGGACACGCCTACCTTCAGCCCCACGTCCAATGGCCTCCTGTCACCACATGATCCATTGCTGCACATAAAAACACCATCTCAGTCCAGCCTGGGCTTTGATCGTCTCCTCTCCTCACAGAGTGCAGCTGCAGCAGCATACAGAGGAGCTCAGGAGCCTTCAAGCACTCCTGCACCTCCATCTCAAGCGTCCGCATCCTCCTCTTCTCGTCATTTACCTCCGCCCCAGTTTAACCTGCTGGCCTCGCAGCTTCAAGACCAGTCCTCCCAGCTGTACAATGCTTCTGTGTTCTCCTCAGCCCCTGCTCCGCCACAGCCCCCTACCCCTCAAGAAAGAGCGGTTCCCAGGCAAGACAGCGTAATTAAGCACTATCAAAGACCGTCCCCTGCACAGTCTCAGTTATCCTCTTCCACACCACATCCCCTGCAGCATTATCTTAGCTGTGGGGCTTCAGGGTACCAGCAGATCTCCCACCATCAGCATGCAGGAATGAACTGCAGTCCTCTGGGTGATCAGAGCCCATCATCTGATCCCAAGCCATCACCCCGGTCAGAGCAAATATACCGCCCCATAATACAACCCCCGTATAGCTCTTCCTCGACATCTTCATCAGCTGCCACAGGAGGTGGTATTGGGAAAACAGGAAAGAGTTCTAGTTCTAGTAGTGGCTATTCATCCTCTAGCTCTTCTTCATCCAGAACGCCTCACACGCCTCCCTCAGCCTCCTCCACTTCCTCCTCCTCCTCTGCTTCATCTAACCCCAGTGCTTCATCTAGCTCCTCTTCAGCTCCTTCAAGGCAACAGCCACCACCCCAATCTGCACCTCCTCCGCCACCTCCTCCACCTCCCCCTGTCTCTTCTTCTGCAGCTCAGCAGCCTCCCCCCAAACCCTGCCTTTCCACATATGGTTCTCCCGTTGCTCCTGTTAAACCCACCTCTGGCCTCCCTGGCCAAACCCCACCACAGCAACACTCACAATCATATTCGCCAGGTCAACCCCCATCCTCCCATCCTTCCCAGCCTTACGGAGGATTCAGCTCCCCACAGGCCCAGGATCTGAGCTCCGGTCCTGGGGGGTCAGGAAAAGCATTTGGGGGTCTTGGAGCGACAGGACGTTCATTTTCAGCTGAGGCTGTGTATGGTTCTGAATCAGGATATGGTTCTTTGCCACCATCTCTTGGAGGAGCAGGAAGTCCCTCTATGGGATATGGTGGTCCAGGACATTCACCTGCCCTAATAGGATCTGGAGGGGGTACAGGTACAACAAGTAGTGGTGCTGGCTCAGGAGGGGCTAGTTCAGGGGGTGGGGGTGCTGGCAGTAACAGTGTTGCAAGTGGTGGAGGATCATACCACCTACCAGACTCCAGCCCATCCCCTTCAAGCAACTCCGGAATCATCCGCCCAGGACTGCACTCCCCTGCACCTACACGCCCTGCGCAGTCTCCCGGAGGAACTGGAGGTAATAAGTACCTGTCCTCAGTTCTCTCTCCTGCTTTTTTAGCATCTCCACAGGGGTATTCGGACACACGGGCACCCCCACCCCAAACACAATCTTATCATCCGGCACCACCAAAGTCCAAGTCAGAGTCTGATATGCTAGGTATCGAACGATCCCAAGAGGAGGATGAAGAAGATGATGATGATTTTCTAATTCAGCATCTGTTGCACTCTCAGAGTCCAGCACCTCCACCTTCACAGCATCACTCCCAGCAACAGCCACCACAGCTTCCTTCCCAACAGCAGCCACCACAAACCCAGTCAGTGCCCCAAAGCAGGGAAGGAGCAAAGGGGATATCTGCCTACGAACTGAACAAGGCATCCGAGGAACGCTACCATCTACAAAGTGTCATTCGCACCAATAATGCCACAAATAATGTGGCCCCTGGTGCTGCGAACACCACTGGAACAAGTACCGGTTCAGAGAGTCAGCTGGAGATGTCTCTCAAGAAGCCACAGCAGCAATCAAAAACAGATAGACCAGTGTCTGGAGCTGGGACAAATGGAGGGAGAGGGGGAATGGATTCACTCTCTCACTCTCATCCCCATGCACCTCGCACTCACCAACATGACTCTCTTAGCTCAGTGGTCCATTATGGAAGAGGAGACCCATACGGTCACCAGGCGCACCAACACCAACATCACTCTTCACACTCCTCACTCCCACAGCACTCTCAACATTCACAGCACTCCCATCCCCATTCTTTGTCTCACTCCCATATGGAGCTCAAGAAAGCTCCAGATCCATCAGAGATACCCTACTTGCGAAAGACACCAGATTTGCAACAGCGACAGTCGCAGACTTCCCTTTCCCACATGGATTCATCACCGGACCAGACTCAGCAACCTCAGCAAGCGCACCTTCTTCAGTCCGTTCTTTCTCACACCACACGTAGCAAGATAGACACTCAGCAGGCCTCCCAGCAACAGCAGCACCCTTTGAGCCAACAGGGTTTAATGGGACCAACTGGAGGCCTCGGGACTTCTAGTGGTGGGGGAGTGGAAACCCAGCCACAGGCCTCTCAGCTTCAGCTCCAGCTTCAGTCCCAGGCTATGGAAGCCCATTATGGGCGTGAAGCACAACGAAACCAAAGTCAGTCCAGTCAGAATTCTGTCTCGCAATTAGACATGCTTGAGCGATCGCTCTCAAGGACAAACAGCCGCGAAGGTACGGGGCCTTCTGAGAGCACCAGTGAACATCACAGACCGCAGCAGCGACAGTTGCAGCAGCAACAGATGCAGCAGCAGCAGCAGCATAGGATGCCCTCACACCATCAGTCCCACCATCCTCAACAAACGCCTTCAGAGCTGGATTTCCTAAGTGAGCCGAATTTGAGCATGTCAACCTCATCTCATCTGCACCATATGGCTTCACACCACACACACCCTCATGCTCACCACCAGCCACAGCCCCACCCTCATCACCAACACACTCACCAGCAGTCCCATCACATGTCAACCAGCTCTGCACCTCTGCAGCCCCAGGCCCAGCCAAGGGAACCAGAGCCCCAGCTTGCCCAGACGCAGCTAGATCAGCTCAAAGAGCACCCGTTTGACACGGAAAGTCCTGCAGGGAAACCAACTCAGAATCAGGGACAGAGCCAGCAGCAACAGCAGCAGCAGAGGTTTGTGCCTCTGACCTCTATCTGTTTCCCCGACTCCCTCCTCCAAGATGAAGACCGGTCATTTTTCCCAGGAATGGAAGATATGTTCTGCTCTGAGGACTACAAGTCCAGTTGCGCAGGAGCAGGAGGTGCGGGGCAAGGAGAACAGGACATGGTGTCTGAAGGGGTTGTAAATGTTCAAGATGGAATTGAATCAGTTAAGACAGGTGGGGGAGCAGGTGGATATGACATGATGGGTCACCATGGTGACCAAGGGTATGGCCAGTACTGTCACAGTCTTACTGAATCTGGTAATGGCACCATGCATCTAGATTTGGACTCCCTGAAAACCCACGAACTCCCATCCACTGTGAACACAGAGCAACTGGGCCTGATCCAGTCTCAGGCTCCAGGCATTGGAATGGGTGGGACAGGGTCTGGTGTAGATGTAACGGGAAACAAAATGATGGGATCTTCTGGGGTAGGAAGTGGATCTGGAACAGGTGGTCTGACATCACCCATCTTCTGTTCCTCAAGACCCAAAAAACTACTAAAGACCAGCTCCTTCCATCTTCTGAAACAGCGTAGGGATCCCAATTCTCAACCACAGGCTAAGAAAACTTATGCCCAGGAATATGAATTTGAGGATGATGAGGATAAAGCAGATGTTCCTGCTGACATTCGACTAAATAGTCGGCGACTCCCGGATTTGCTTCCTGACCTGGTGTCTAGCTGCCGAAAATCCGGTGGCGGTTCAGGGGTTGGTAGTCTAAGTCCCCTAATGGCTGACTTGGATTTCTGCCACCCCTCAGGGTACCCGTCTCTCGGACCTCCTCAACTGCTTCCCAATGATGGGCCAAAGAAGAGGGGCAGAAAGCCCACCAAACCCAAACGAGAAGGTCCTCCCAGGCCTAGAGGAAGACCCCGTATTCGTCCACTACCAGAACCTTCGTATTGCAGAGGCCTAGTTGGACCTGGTGCTGGCGAGAGCCGAAGGGGCCGTGGTCGAGGAAGGGGCCGTGGCAAGAAAGACGATCTTATGTTGGACATGCAGAGAGACATGACCAAAGGACAGAATTACCATCAACAGTCTCATCAACAAGCACCTCATCTACATCATCAACAACAACAACTTCAACAACAACATCAACAGCAACACTTACAGCAACATTTGCACCACCACCCACAAACACAGCAGCATCTCCAACCACAGCAGCAACACATGCACCAACAGCAGCACCTACATGCACAACATCACCAACAACATCTACATCAGCAGCAGACACATCATCAGCAGCAACCACAGCACCAACAACATCCACAACATCAGCCCCAACAACAGTATCAGGAACCTATCAAACCAATCAAGGTGAGTGAGGGAGGTACAAAAACAAGGTACTTCTTAATGGTTTATTGATAATATACCGTTACTTGAAACAATGTAATCCACCATTGTTTTATTCATTTCTAGATCAAGCTCCCTCTTCCCTCCATGCCCTCGTCAGAGTCCCTCTTGAGGACAGACTCATTGTCGAGCACAGATCCAGTTTTATCTGATGGCTCAGTAGGATCTGCTCCGTCTCTAGGCCTGAGTCCCGGGCCCACGTCTGCGATGGACATGAACAGGGGTGACATGAACCGTGTGCAGGACAAGATGAAACAGAAGGACCAAGACCAAGAGGTAAATAGAATGGATATGAGATCTCTTGTTTTCTTAATTGCAGTTTCATCTTTATAAAACCTATTAACATTTTATTGATTAGGGCTTTTTTGTTTTACCAGGTTACTGGCACATGTTATCTAGAGCAGTGGTCCCCAACCTTTATTTCGTCACGGACCGGTTTAATATCACAAACAATTTTCACGGCCCAGCCTTTAAGGAGTGGCAGAAAAAAAATTTCGCATACCTATTTATACAAATAAATGATACGCATAAAAATGGGGATATTTTAAAAATATAATAATGGGGGTATCTTTAAAATATAATAATAAAGGTAAATCCAGTGTGTACTCGCAGCTTTATTAACAGCGTTTCCGTAACAACGAGCCGACGGACCGGTACCACATGACCCACGGCCCGGTACCGGTCCGCGGCCCGGGGTTGGGGACCACTGATCTAGAGAACCAAGGTTGTACCACCCAGCCTGTAAAAAAGACCTGAAAAAAGAAAAACAAAGGCATGATGCCATTTAGAACGTGAATTGCAGAAATTACACTGTTACATAAAGAGCCATCAGGGAAGTTTTTTGGCTTGGTGTATATGGCTGTGCATTAGATTATACTGAGTCAGGCTGTAGCAAAGAGAAACTGCATTATGGCAATGTGTAAATGATGACTCTCACTTCAAAGAAACTTATCTTCTCCTCCTTACAACGAACAGAGATGTATCACTCTTATTAACGACAAATTCTATAAATACAAAAATACAGTTGAAATATGTGAAACATAACTGTATTAACTGAAATAAATAGAAAATATGTTTCATTCTATGTGCAGATAAAGGCAAATCCATTTTCCATCCATTGTTCAGCGCCTAAAGATGCTGAAACTTTAATCAAATGATCCCTTCCCCTATGCCTTTGTGTAAAATTGTACTTGTGAAATTGCTCTTGTTGCCTCAGCAACAGGTAACCTCAGAAGAGAAGGAAGGAATTAGAAACGGGGGGCTGTAATGTGTAGATATCTTTAGTTATTGCAAATGCAATGTGGTCTCTCCACAGATGTCCTGGGAGAGAGACATGGATGAAGAGCTGACCCCAGAGGCCTGGGCTACCATGCAAAAACTGTCCAGCCCAGTAAGACCCATGTTTGAGCGTTCATTCAGTATTTTGTGATTATTTAATAATGGCAGCAGGGTGAATATGAAAAAAAAAAACATTTAATGCAAGGAATAATGCAGCAAGCATGGCATAAAAATATAATTTCAATTTGAAAGGATATAAGCCAGTATTTTAAAATGAAGAAAACCATATGTGTTTCCTCCTCGTTTATCTGAGAGAGAGTGCATTGTCCTCTGCGTGCTGGTGCGCTTCGTTCCACTAGAGGGAGCAGTATCTTCTGAGTCTGAGATGATTGACAGACAACCGTGATCACTCTGTCCTTAAAAAAAATGCAATAAAAGGAAGGGGGAGAGCTGGCTGTTGCCAGGGTAGCTGTTGCCACGGTTACCCATTCATAGTAATCGTCATCCACCCCCCCTGCTGTTCAGTAAGGTGTACTACCTCCTCCTTAGACACACCTAACACAGGAGGAGAGCATAGCAATGAGAAAACCTTGACAGAAATAAAGCAATTTCTGGTTATTTTAAGCAAAAAAGTGCTCAGTTTGTTATTACTTAAAATTTCAGCTCAACTCATACATGTCCTCGTTATTTCCCCCAATATTTTTTCCTCCTTTCCT
>JBBPDE010000026.1:4270732-4285236 GCA_037974605.1 Nannopetersius ansorgii | reverse complement strand
AAGAATTAATGTGTGTGTGTGTGTGAGAGAGAGAGAGAGAGAGAGAGAGAGAGAGAGAGAGAGAGAGAGAATGAGTGTGTATAGGATTGAAAGAATGTGTGTGTGTGTGTGTGTGTGTGTGTATGAGATAAAAAGAATGAATGAATGTCACGTACTACACTTACCTGCATATTAGCATATTTTAGAATCAGAATCACAATCAGAAAATGTATTGATCCCCGGGGAAATTGCTTATGTGATGACTCCCACAACACACTACGACACACAGAGACACAAGACACAGAGACTCTTGAACAATATGAAATAAAATAAGATACAGAGCAGATACCACGTCCAGGATACAAATACCAAACAAAGTTCTGGAGGACCTTCACTGCAAATGAAACTTCAACTAGACACTGGAAGGGTAGCCTCGTTTTTTAAGGCCCAGAAGTGAACTTCACAATTGAAATACTTGTACTTGTATTCAGTTACACTCAAAGACAGACAACACAAGCTTTTCACTCTAGATGTTTTCATTTTTGCCATCTGTGGTCATTTTGAGGACCAGCATCACCAAAACATCACCCCACCACCAGAAGAAGCCTTCAAAAGACTCTATTAAATACAACACTGTGCAGAGTCTTGGCCTCCCTCATTTCTATATAAACAATAGGAAAATAAGAGCTTTGGTTGGTTCAGTGATTCACTGGAACATTTGTAAACACAAACAAATTCGGACCACTTTGTATTTGCCTAGACCACCATTTCTCTTAGACAAGCTCTCCTCTTTTCATGAAGAGTTCTTCAGGCTTTTGGAGGGAAGTTCCACTCTGGTCTCAAGGCCTCTTTTGATCCGGTTCTCTGTCCAGATGGTCCACTGTGCTTCAGTAATGTGGAGATCTGGGCTTCGGGAGCTGATCCATGACTGGTAGAGTTCCATCCTTTTTATTATTATTCATAAGGTGCTTTAACTCTACTGACAGTGCGGGGTGGGGAACGTTGTCAGTGCTGGGGATCGTTGTAAATCTCACACTTTCCAGATGGTATTGCTGGGGGGAGTCACACTCTTTCGCCTGAAATCCTAACAGGAGCCAGGAGAGCGGCCCTCAACTGAACATCAGCAAGACCAAGGACCTGGTGGTGGCAGCGGTCACATATCCCCCTCAACATCAAGGGGACTGCAGTGGAGAGGGTGGGCTTCTTTAAGTACCTAACTACAAGTATCTAACATGGACTTCACACATTCAAGTCCTGTGCAAGAAAGCAAGGCAGCGTCTCTGAGACAGCTGAGGAGATTCAGAGTCTCTCCTGTGATCCTAAAGTGAAGACTTTTTACTCTGGTGCTGTAGAAAGTGTTTTCTACAGAACATCACCTCCTGGAGCGGCTGTGTTCAGGACATTAAGGGACCACAGAGAGCGGTTCGGCTGCAGAACGCTCTCCAGGACACCTGCGCCAGAAGATGCACTCATTCCACCCCATCTGCGCAAATCAGGCAAAGCTTCTATCTTCAGGCTGTGAGACTCAACCAGGACCTGCCACCACAGCTAGTAAACCTCACATAACTCCTCTGATGATAAATATATGCATGCATACACATACACACGTCTCAAGTTTGTGTGTGTGTGTGTATATACACATATTTAAAAGGAATTTTGTATATTTCAAAGCGGTCACTTTGCAGATGCAAATAATCTTTTTTTATTGTGAAACAAACAATACGATAAAACAAGAAAACCTGTTCATGCAGAACTATTCAGCCCTCCAGAATCCATACTTTGTACAGCCACTTTCTGCAGCGATTACAGCGACAAGTCTCTTCGCATACATCTCCACAAGCCTGGCACATCTAGACTCTGAGACACAACAGAGCAGACAGAACCATCACACACACAACAAGATTCTTCAACAGCTTTTTCCCCCCACAGTCAGACTGATGGCAAAACAAAAACAACACTTAAAAACACTGAACACACCACAATCAGACTCATGGCAAAACAAACAAAAAAAAAAACACTGAACACTTAAAAAATACCACCACAAGACCTCACCTCACTACACACTACCCCACACACCTCACTTGTACTGTTGTTTAAGGTGCAGTAAGCGAACTGAAGCAGTTAGATTTGTGAAACTTCAGGTACATTATCAGGTGCAATACTCAAAAGGTGCAATAGTAAAATGTGCAAGAACTTGTATTTAAAAAAAAATCCTTTGTAGATAACCCTCTTGTACAGTGATACGTCTATCTTTATATTTGATATACTACTAGTAGACGGCTCTATTCTCCGTTTTATTTTCTCCGTCTTTTCTACCTCTCAAAAAATGTAATCTGACTCAAGAGAGCTTTGCAAAAGAATTCCAATGTGCTTGGACTGCTGGTCTCATGCACAAATGGCAAATAAAAATCCTGAATCTATTCTTGGGAGGTGAACCTCTGTCCCAGTCTCAAATCTCTAGCACACTTTGATTTCCCTCAAGAATTACTCCATTACTCTTCTTCAGTTCTGACCAGTTTCCCAGTCCCTGTGGGTGAAAAGCATCCCCACCCCATCAGACATAACGTTGGCCTTGATGGCCAAAGTTTTATTGTGGTCTTCTTCCACCTTGAGGAGCCTCCAATAGACTTTCTGGTGAATTTCAAATGGTCTGCCTTTTTCGCGCCACACTGCAGTGTGGGGTTTATAGTGGTCCTATGGACGCATCTCTCTTTTCATTTTAGTCTGTTATACTGTCTACATGTCTAAGTAATGCCAAGTTACCCAATTTATATTTGCAGTCTTAGGTGTGAGTTGGGGTACATTTCACTGCACGTTTAACTGTAATGTGAAAGAGTCCTGAAATAAACTGGATCTACAGACTCAGGGTTTGGAGCAGTCAGTTGGGTGTTCTATTCTGAAAGACTGTTAACTGGATGCAGCACGTTAAACGCCTCGGCATGAATTCTCTCGTCAATACCACAAGGCCAAACACACAAACGACCGAAGGCCAAACAAGCAGAAACATCACAAAAGAGGGAGAGTGAGAAATTGTGGTGTTTTTACAGATTTATTAGAGAAACCAGTGAACATTTAAAATCTGAGCTTCTGGAAGAACCATTTGTTCTTGCCGGTCTTGTATCTGTAAAAAGAAGAAAAAAAAAGTCCATTAGTGAACATGCAAGAACAGTTTATATTTAGATTAGTACTGGGTTATTATTCCATATTTAATCATTCAAAACCCAAAAACGTCTTCGGGTTTCTTTTCGACTGGGTGATTTGAGAAGGAAGACCCCATTCGCACCTGATCCTTTGGTGTGTGTTGAGTATCAGGATTGAAACTTTTTTCACATAAAAGCACAGGTGTGAACACAAACTAGAAACCACTTCAGAAAGGTCGAACAAATTTTAGCCACATTGTGTGAATATACTCGTTGCTGCAAAACATTCAAACTCTCCCGTAAGTCTGACCACACCCCTTCCTCTTACTGACAGCTCCACCCCTCCAAAGCCCCAGTTCCTGAAACAATGCCATCCGTGAAAAATCCTCCTGAAACCACGGCGGTCTCACCCCACAACCAAAATCCCTCAATATCATGACTGGGGCAGTCCACAAACCCCTCCTGAAAAAGTGCCACCCCCAAAACTCCTTTACACTGTATCCCCTAAACCCCTTGTTTAAGGGAACCTCATCGATGCCACTGAGATTCAAACCTACAACCTTCTGATCACAGTGGCAACTCCTTAACCACCGGTCGTCCAAATAAAGCACCAGTTTGGTTTTCTTTCACTTGAGTAAATTCTACATTTTGACTTCGGGTTTGACAGTGATCATCAGTACAGGAGGCGCATTACTCTTAAGCCTTCTTCCGCTGATGAGATGTTCTGGGAAAATGATCATTGTGTTTGGGATAGACCAGGATGGAAAGTAGTAATGGAGGCCACTGGTTATTACATTTGAAGTGATTTCCTTATTATGCACCAAATTTAATTCTGACTTACTGGAGATCCGTACAATTTAAATGCATGTGCATGAAAGCTTGGGACACAGGGCACAATCCAGATGTGCCTCATGAAACGACAAGGCGTTAAAGAGGACTAACACGTTTATGTAACGCCTGGCACAATGCAAGTAATACGATTAGAAGAAAAAAAAATTAGACACTGCTCAAACAGTCTGTTAAATTCTGTTCAGATTGGAAAATAAATGATAAGACCTTCAGAAGTCTGAGGACCTTTTTTGAAACACCAGGAGCAAATACTGTTTGATACTGTCTTAGAAAACACGTACCTCTCCTCAAATTTCACCTTGGCCTCCCTTCTGGCTTTGCGCTTCAGAGCAGGATCCCTGAACACGTCCTTGTTGACAACGGTTTTGTCCAGAGGAATGTCAACAGAGTACCTAAGAGTGAAAAGCATATTAAGTAAAACCAAGAATTTATACAACATGGGATGGTTGAATATTAGTTCTGTGGTCGTCCACACAGCCTCGGTGCTCCAGTTTTGCTGTTTCCAGATGAAAGATGACAATTGCGAAACAATCGTATTGTTTCTTTGGTCATAAACGGAGGTCCCACATGGTAGATTTAAAGACAGCGACACTAATCAGCCAATCAAAACGCAGCATTAAATGATGCATCAACAAAATCCTAACAGGAATAAGGAGAAACACAGGAGTTCCGTTTTGTGGGACACAGGTAGACCTCTAAACTGATTCACGGCTGAACAGATCAGGCTTCAGTTCAGTTCCAGGACCAGGAGACGAGTGTGTCGTGGCTGTGTTGCTTTGACGAACGCATTTGTAAAAATAAACGTTTATAAATCATGATGTTTTAAGTGTCCTGTCCTGTAGTAGCTGTGCTATTTAACTGGTCTACTCGGCAAATGGGGCTCAGCAAGTGATCCATTCACTGATCGTATACCCCACAATACATTCAGCGAAGGATTTACTCCAAACATCCACCGTTCCCTCGCAAACTGTTGCAATGAAACATGCATTTTCTTAAACCGCTGGTTTTATACACTACTTGTCGCATGCTGCCGTGTGCAACACGGGTTCGTATCGCATATCATTAGAGCCCTAACTACCACATGTCTATTTGTCATATGTACAGAGAGTTAACACCTACCAAAGTCATATCCCTTGTGTAAACTTGCCCAACAAAACGCATTGATTTTCAGTCCCTGCCAAAGATGCCGGTAAAAATACAAACACACTGACAGCAGATGTCTGTGTTTTACAGCACCAGTAACAGACTGCTGTTGTGCTTCTAACTGCTGCAGAAACAGTGATCTAGAAGTTTAAGTGCTGGCTCTGTTCATCAAACCCAAAAGCTGAATTCTGTGTGCAGGATGAATTCTAAAACTGCCAGAGCCAATCCTGGCCACACTGTGCTTTTCCAACAACTGCATAAACTTCTACATCCTGAAGCTAGAAAAAACATGATGTCTCAACATAATGCCAATACATTTACCAGAGCACAAGACCATAACTACAGTCAAATGAGAAACAAGTGTCAGTCAGATATATGCTATGCAGTGACCACCATCACTTACTGGACTAAGCTGAAAAAAAAAATGGGCCAGATCATACCTGGTGGGCATCAGGTGATTGTAGTTGAACACTTTAACAAAAGCCTTGATCTTGGACCTCTTGGCGACCTTCTTCTTGCCCATGTTGGTGGTGACCTTACGGGGGTAACGGTCAATGCCAGAGACCAGAGCGTGGCTGTAGGGGCGATCGGCTGTTCCATCGTCAATGTTCTGGAATGAAAGGAAATTAGAGATTATCTTTAATAAGGAGTTTAGGCCATTGATGGTGCAGTGGCAGGTTTTTATCCCAACAAAGCAGGAGCTCCAATAATCACCTAGTTCACATGGTACAACTGTGTTCTATTCCCAGACAAAAGATGACCAAGAGCCAAGACAAGTCAATTTCTCTGGACATGGCTCCTAATCGGTGGTCTGACGTCGTACTGTGAGAGAGGATCACAGATGGCTGTCGTCACAGCGACCAAAAGCAGCCTACAATTGTTTGACAATCAGAAATGTAGGACGACCATCTCAGTGCATGTTCTGCATGGAGAAGAAATGAAGGAAAACCAGCATGCCACCTCTTCCATGCTGTTATGATTTTGTTGATAAATATGCTGTGTTTTGATTGGTTGGTAAGTAGACGTAGGTCTTAGAAGCAGACATGCAGACAGTCCTAAACTTCATTGTCAGGAAATAATCACAGACTGTCTTTGAACCTCTTTCACAGCATGACGGAAAACCACAGAGGATGACCAAAGAAATCAACTTAACTTTCTCAATCGCCACCTTTCACTAGGGAACAAAACAAATGCTCACCATAAAAGTCTGGTCTCTTGAAATCAGATGCTACAACCTTACCTTGACGATGACCGCTTTGCGTCCGGCGTAGCGTCCAGCAAGGACCATCACCACCTTACCAGGCTTCATGAACTTGCCCATCTCTGAAAATCAAATGTAAACATTCTGAGACACACATTTCAGAATCAAATTACTTTCAAAATAAACTGTCCTGAGATCTTCATGCTGGGAAAGAACGCACACAAGACACCTGGGCATCAATGTAGAGGTCCAGAGAAAAGAAAATATCAAGTGTGGAAACAAACACCTCTTCTAACAAACATCAACTCCAGGTACGAGTTGTTATCGTCGCTGGGTTCTACCCCAGAACCACCACTTCTTAGGGTAGGAAAGGGTGTAATCCTATTCATAACATAGCAGAGCTGGACCTGCATTTACAGCATTTAGAGCTACACATCAGATTTCATGTGGAACCAGGAGAGCTAGCAATGCTACTGAAGCTATATTAGCTTAGCAGCCTCCTAAGCCCCTGTTCTATATCAAACATTTACGTTTTAAAAAACAGGTACAGGCACCTGTACACTAGATAAAAGGTAAATATCAACTTTGGGCCCTGTATTTTCAGTTGTTTTGATTATTTTAATACAGAAACAGCAGTGCTATGCTAACAGGATTGGAAGAGGAAAACGCGAGCTCCAATTTATCGGCTCATTTTAAGCAAATATACCGCCGATTAGTGGAAATAAGCGCTCAGGCGTGAAGTTATGCGCCTTATGAGGGTATTTAAGTCCTGAAAGTGGCTGATAAAGTCTGTTTTAGTGCAGATGATTGTGGATTATTTGATCTTGTTCAAACTTACTGATCTGCTTCACGAGCCGACGGCAGCAGGAAAGGACGTCAGGTGGGCGGGACTCCACTTTCACAACAGCCGTACCGGCGGCGCGCTCTGATTGGCCAGAAATGAAGGGGCACGCCAATCTTCATCCTTGTGCCCTACTCAGGGAGCCTCAGTAGGGAGGACAATCGTCCTGGCCATTTTGTAGCGTCGACACGGGTGCGTTCCAATAAGCGTACAAACAAGTATACGCGCGGTTGTTTACAGTATATTAGGCAGGTTTAGAATTATAGCCATAAACATGTTTCAGAAAACAAGTGCAAAGATTGGAACATAGCCTTTCTGTCTGACTGTCCACTATGATGATTGGGACAGAGCCTTTAAAGGCACGCATCCCTGTCTATCCTCATTATTTAAAAATGTAAAAACAGACACAATATAAATAATACGAATGTTGTTGCCAATGTTTAAATAAATAAATACACAAACAAACAATCAAATGACCTCACACACCCAACAAAAATCACACAAACACGCTGGTTAAGTTGCTTTGGAAGTTTAATTCAGATTTTTAAGCTCCATTCACTACTCAGTACAACAAATTAATATTAAATAGAAGCAGACAGCCATCCCACCGTTATTTCTTTTAACTAAAGTAACCTCAGTTCAAACCAAAGAATATATTAGGACTAATATTTAAAGTAAAGGATCTTAGAAAAGAAAATATAATCAAATCAAAACAACATAATTAATCTGGGAGGAAAAGGGGCACCAAAACGAGACACTGGAGAAATCAGAACAGAAGAAGAAGAAAAACAAATACAGAGTAAAATCAGAACAAAGAGACGGCAGGAGGAAACACACACACACACACGCACACACACACATACACACATGGTCTGATCCTAATAGATTCTGTAACAAAGGAAAAAGCTAAATAAGAGCACTCCTCACGTCATGCGGTTCTCAAATGGCTGCATGAGAGCCTCTGGATCAGAAAAATCAGAAAAAAACATGCAGACAAAGATCAGACGCAATACAGCAGTAAGGACAGTACATTCAACACTGGGGTGGTGGTCACCACGGAGATAGGACCTGTATTATCACCATATTAGGCCACAATATGATATCACTGCAGATCTTCCACTTCAGAGAAGTTCTAGATATGCCACTGACTGTAGAACCATAGTGTAAGAAGATCTGTCTGTTCTAGATACGTCACTGATTGTAGAACTGTAGTGTAAGCAGATTAGTCAAATTTAGATAAGTCACGGACAGTACAACCGTAGTATAAGAAGGTTAAAGTCAGTTCTAGATAGCCCACTGACTGTGGAACTGTAGAGTGAGCATATTTTTGGCGGTTCTCGAGGTGTCCCTGACTGTAGAGCTGTAGTGTAAACAGGTTTCAGTCAGTTCTAGATACATCACTGATTGTAGAGCTCCAGTATGAGCAGGTTTTAATTCGTTCTAGATGTTTAATCGTTTTTTCCGCCGTAATTCAGGCCACTCTGACCTTCTCCTTTGTTCCACCCTGTGTGCTTTGTCACACAATAAAAATCAAATTAAATAAACAAAGACTGATAAACTGGATTTTGCCTGTAAAGCTGTATCAATATATTGTGCAGAAAAATATTGTGATACTACACAGTACCAATTTTTTTTAACGCCACCTCTAATAGCAGTCAGAGGAGACCTCCAAATATGACAGGAAGGTTTTTCATTGTATATCATTCAGGAAACTACAACCGCGTTCCACACAAATTACAATGACATCATGCTGAGCGTCACTGAAAGCACTTCTGTAGCAGCAATTAAGCAGGTCTGCACCAAAGGAACCCAGGTCTGATTAGAATCCAGCCAGGCTGAAATGTCAGCACAAGGAGAGCAGCATGGGGGGAACCTCAGACCACCCCCGAGGACAAACTGGTACTGGAGAACCTCCTGTCCCACACAGGTTAACATCTACTCACACAGTGTAGCTCAAGAAGAGCTTGGAAATGAACTGACAGGGTTTGGTGATTCAGGTCCAGAGAGTCCAAATGCTCTCCTGGAGTTTGTTCCAATCGTCCTAATCCCACTACCGCTTTAATCCACAGCATCTTCTATTACCTACCTACAGGGGGCAGCCTGGAGCAACATGGGGTTAAGGTTCTTGCTCTGAAACCCAGTGGTGGTACACTGAAGGTAGGATTCGAACCCATGACCTCTTGGTCCAGAGGCACCCACTAGACCACCACCCCCCTCTCCAGACCTGAATTACATTACAAAACATTTGCCAGAATCTGTGAACCCAACTCTGTAAACTGATTGGTCGGATAATGTGTGTCGGATCAGCTGGGTCAGATAAGGAATGCTAGATCAGGTGTGTTGTGAGAAGGAAAAACGCTGAACTGGGCCGGGCAGGGGGCTCTCCAGGACTGGTTTGGGAACCACTGGCTTAAAGGAACAGTGTGTTTTAAAGCCCATTAACTTGGACATTCATTTTTGCTAATTTCCCTAAAAATAACAAAAAACCCACTAAACTGGAACACTTGGAACAGAAGCCACTGAAGTCTGCGAGTAAACTACAGAGCGCCGTAGGGTAACCATGTTTCAGTCAGTTCTAGATCCATCAGACGGCAGAGGCATAGTGTAAGCAGGTTTCAGTCCGTTCTAGATACATCACTGACTATAGAATTTGTGTAAGAAAGTTACACAAATTTCTGGATATATCACTGACTGTACAGCCATAGTATAACCATGTTTCAGTCAGTTCTAGATACATCACTGACTTTAGAGCCATAGTGTTAGGAGGTTTGGGCAGTTCTAGATACATCACTGAGTGTAGAGCCATGGTGGCTCTATGACCGTCCATGGACTTCTTTTATAAGTGAGTTTCGAATCAGTGGGTTCTCTGTTGCTCTGTGGCAGTCGGTGGTAACTGATGATCTGATACGGATGCAGCAGAAAGAGATTAGACTGAAAAGCACAGGACTGTTCCTTTAATTCTAACAGGGTGCTCTCGTTAGATGAGAAATCGCTTCCATCTGTTTGTTTCTCCAGCTTGACCTGAGTTTAGTGATTAGTCTTGGTCCTATAGTCAAACAACATAGTCAAAATTCCATCATCAGATAAATCTTACACCACTACAGTATTTCACACTATATCCTTATCTAATCATTCGAAAAAAGCCAGCTGCCCTTTATACCGAGTGAAAATGAATGATAAATGATAAATGGAAATGTTTTTTACAGCAAAAACTGTACTATACACACACTCATGTACACACATACATTATATATGTACATACATAAATATAAATGTGTGTGTAGAAACAGGCATACATTAAATACATGTAGAAATGCATGTGGGCTGTCATATGAAAGAGAAATTTGACACGATCCACGCGTGGTCAACACTTCTGAAACAGCCTCTTTAGGACACTAAGACTCATACAAACATAACACACACCTAAAAAAAGTATTAAATCACTTCTTAAATGCTCCATCATGCACATCCGCATGGCTGATTTTGGTAACAGCTTTTACAGCAGGCCTTTAAAGACATCCATAACAGAATCAAGGGCGGGTGGGAGTCCCAAATACTCATTTAAAGTCATGAATAAAAACCTCGAGGCCTCATTAATGCAGCACAGTTAGTATCTGACTTCCTTAATAACATGGTGATATGCAAATGTAACACTGCACCCAAGGTAGTGATTTAAAGTAATGGTGTATCAAAAGTTTGGTCAAATATGGCCCCATTCTGAACCCCTCCCATGGAATGCAGCAGAAATCATGACTGATTATGACCAAACTGAACAAGTTCCCTGTGGATGCTCTGCCCACAAATGAGTTCCGTCATAGCAACGGTTGCTAAGCTCAGTAACTTCATAAAAAACATACAAATCCCTTTCAACCTCGGCAGCAACCGAATGCTGCGCCTCAGGCCACTGCCTGGGCTATGTAGCCAGCTAGCTACCCAGCTAAAGTGTAGGCGCGGTAGCTCACGCTAACGTTATGCTAAACAGGTGAGTGTCGCTTAGTTTCCACTACAACCACGTTAGCTTCTGGAAACTCTTTCTTAAAAAATCATTTGTACAGATTAACACACTCAGATTTTGAGATTCATTCATTATTCTTTAGTTATTTTCAGCATTTAAACTTTATGTAACTACAGTAAACCTTAAATTATGGCACTAACATTTTAGCAAGCTTCCAACATAATTGCACACATGCCTCAATAAACATTTAGATCTTAATGAAAAGTCTCTGTAATGTAAGGCACAGAACTTCAGCTACATCCTTTCACATGTATATTAATTTCAGGTCTGCACAATACAGACAAAATATCAGTATTGTGACTTTACTGACTAACTGCAATGATTTTCCCTTTAATAGATTAAAGGGCCCGTATCATACTTTTGATATTAAAAAGGCCTGAAGTCTGGAAATATTGTTCACTCCCCATCCATTCAGACCACAAAGGGAAGCTGAACTGCAAAAAACAGCTTTCAAATATAATAGTTTTAATATACTAGTGTGGTAGTTTTTGTGATGTCACAAAACCAACACATTCACACAAGTCTCCTTATTCAGCTTACAGCAGTTTAGCCCCGCTCATTCATGCTGAAGCTCTAAGGAGTGTTTCAGACCAGAGCAGCCGTTCAGAAGAGAGATCATTTACATAAATCCGTCTTAAAGGCACCAGTTTAATTCTAAGGGATGAACAGAGGTTGGAAAATGGTGGAAAATGAATTATGATGAATTATATTTTCAGAAGACAAACATGGAGAATGGTTAGAGACTCATTTGCATATCACAGCCTTCTGCAGAGGCTGATATCACCATGGCAATTAACATCAATTTGCAACCCTGATTAATATTTGATCTAATTAAGATTTTAAAAAGTGAGCATTTTGACAAAAACCTAGTTCTCATTATGATCTACAGGATGTTGCCAAACGTCCTGTAAAGCTTGTTCAGCATAGCAACAATTGCGTGGACAAAAAAACACCACATTTGTGGGCGGAGCATCAGCAGAAGTGTTATAAAATATAGTGACAAACAGAATTGACGACCTAGAAGAACAGTTTGAAGGATACATTTATCACGGAAAGGACTGATGACACAAAAATAAACACAGACATAAACAGATAGGAGATAAACTTCCTTCTCCAGCATTTTCCAGGAGATACATTCACTTCTTCTCTGAAGATCAGAAGGCATCCTTGATGTTCTTGAGCTGGCGCACGGCCAGGTCAACAGGAAGATTGAACTTGAGGTGGCTGAGGCGTCCCATAATTTTCAGCGCCCCCTCGAAGCCCGTCTGGGCCATGTAGCTCCAGGGCTGGTAGTGGGAATGAACCAGAGTGCTGGATTTGCACAGCAGGTTAACCCAGGACACCAGCCTTTGCTCATTGAGTGCCATGCAAACCAAAGCCTTGAACTCGGAGTCGGCGCTGCGCTTGTAGCGGCCGTGTTCGCGCAGGACGCTGTGGATGGCCCAGAGCAGCGACTGTTTGGGTGTGACGGTCACCTGGGCGCGCCCTAGTGGCAGGCTGAAGGACTGCGAGAGCTGGCGGGCCGGGGACTCAGCGAAGGCCTGGCCGTTTTTGGAGTGATAGTATTTTACGAACAGTTCCCAGGGGTGCAGCGACTGGGGGGAGGGATTAAAGGGCAGCAAACAAGAAATGGGCGCCAGTACTAGGCTCATGCCCTGCGAGGGACTGTAAAGGCCGTGGGCCAAAATGTCCCGCAGCGCCACCGCCAGGTCCTTCCTCACCGAGGCTGTGAGCTCATCTCCAGGCGTTGCCAGAGAGGTGTCGGACGTGTAGCTGACCACGTGCTCCTCCGGAGCGGACAGCTGTCTGCGGGACGCCTGCAGACGCACCTTCTCCACCGTCGCCTCCAGTTTCTGCAGCAGAGGGCCGTAGTCACGCCCCTCGTCCCCCTGCGACCACACGCTCTGGATCAGCTGCAGTCCCGTCTCTCGCAGCCTCTGGGCCTGTTCAGGATCGACTGAACCAGAGGAGGAAGACAAAGTCAAATAAAGGCAAAACCAGAATACATTATTTTTAATAGGGTTTAAAGACAGTAACATTGCTGTTAACATTCCAGAAATTAAAAAGTCTTTTTGACATTATGGAATTACAGTCAGAGGCAAGATCACTTCTTCTAGAAATTAGAAAGCCTTGAACAAAAAGGTATTTCAGACCTAGACAACCACACTAAAGGGTTAGAAGTACTTCTAAACTTGACAAAGATGCATATACAGTAACCGCCCGCTTTTCGCTCCAAGAGCACCCGTGTATAGTGGTAAAAAAAAAAAAAAAGCTTAATATGCCTATTATTATACTGTAAACCCTAAATATGCCCCCAAATATGCTCTCAAAACACTAATTTACATTAATTCAGCATAATACATTACCATTAACGATGTAAAGATCAACCCCTATCCGGACTGTACACTTTACACTGAACTCCTGTAGTGCTAGAATGTTTTCTTTTGTATAAGCAGGTAAATACAGTAACAATTCAATAATTCAACTGTTCAATAATTTACTGTTCATCAAAAGCAACAAAAAATATGCAGAGAACATTTGTAGTTTCTGCATTATTGTCGGCATTTCGAATAACAACTATCAGTTTGGTTCCTGACTGATTCCTGATCCACGTACTGTATACTGGTTACTGTATAGAATACTGCAATCCATGACAACTAAAAATAAATGAATAAATTTGAAGAAAAATACACAAAATCAACATTCAGGATGTTTTCAAATGTTCATTTCTACTCATATACAAAACTGGGGGCACAGATAATGCAAATGAGCCACTAAAAAGTGAACATGTGAAAACAGATCATTAATTTTTAATTAAGGTACATTGTTGTGTTTTCTAGTTATTGTACTGTATCTGTAGTAACATGTACTGTGTTGAATGTTGTGTTCTGTGGCCAATGCAGAAACCTCTCATCTCACTCTGTATGTTCACTGCTGCTGATGACAATAAACCTGAACCTGAACCTTGAAGTGAAGGCCCAAAGCGAAGGCCTTCATTTCCACATGCAGAAGTGTGAAAGACTGGAGTCTTTTACACTGACCTTGCTTCATGCCTCCTGAAGTCCGGGGTTTGGGTCCGGACGCTCCGGACTGCTGGCTGCTCCCTGCCTCCGGCTGAAGAGGATTCCCCACTTCATCTGTGTGATTCAACAAGCGGATTTCACTTAGTGTACTTCAATCAGACATAAAAAACAATCTTTACAGCTATTAAATACATTTCCTGAAGCTTAATCTCAAGTCTACACAGTATATTAAACAAGAGACATCCTACATAATCTTCTCTCTCTCTCTCTCTCTCTGTCTCTCCCTCTCTGTCTCTCCCTCTGATTATATATA
>JBBPDE010000026.1:4233893-4255009 GCA_037974605.1 Nannopetersius ansorgii | reverse complement strand
ACAAGCCCTTTTAAATCTATCTTGTGACTCCTGGCTCACAAAAGCAGACCCCTACAAGCCCACCACAAACATTAGGTCAGTTCACCATCTCCACAATCTCACCACACACACACACACACACACTCTCCACAATCTCACTACACACACACACACACGCTCCACAATCTCACTACAAACCTACTCACCCGTTCTCAAACACACACACTCACACACACACAGATACAGAGTGGTCTAAGTCTGCTAACACCATCCCCATAACAACCACAATCTGTGATCTTCCAGAAACAAACACACCACCTCAAACAAACACAGGGGTTTACCACACCGCCCACAAGATTAAAGCGACAGTTCAGTGAAAAGTCACTTCCACACGAATGGTTCCGCCCAGACGTAGTCAAGATGTTTGACTTTTGGCCAAACTGTCACTTTAAAGCTCCACCTTCTGCCTCCAGACTATTTTTGCTAATTCAGTGTTTAAGAAGTTCATGTATTCAAATTAAGCTACAAGAAAAGCCTGTTTTGAATTAGCTTTTGTTGTGAGGTCACAAAAACGCATTTACATATAAGCTCCTCTTTGGCCTATAGCAGTTTAGCCCTGCCCTTTCACGTACTTGTCCCAGACTGTTGTTTGAATAAAGCACAACACAGAGCAGCCAATCAGAACTGACCTCGTTTACATGTGTCTTAAAGGCACAGTAACAAAAACAGCGAGGAGTTCAAGAGAGGCTTAAAATGATTGGGCAAAACAAATTATGGAAGTTTTTGTGGGGAATAAAGCACAAAACATAAAATGCAAGAAAAATGCGGCACATGGGCCCTTTAAAATGACAATTAATTTGCCGTAATGTGTTTTAGAGCACAATTTTTAGATTTTACAGCAGAGAGAGGAAGGGAAATTACATTTGTCTTGTATTTTGCTCTGTGTGTGTGGGGGGCGGGGTGTGATTTATAGTGTCCAGGGTGGGGCAGTGTTATTATTAGTTTCATTTGCTGAAAGTTTGTTCTGCACTACCTTCCTGTACGCCCGCATTAAGGGCTGCATGCCTAATGGCTTTCTCTTCCCATTCAAACAGACGGCCTTGCGAGGCTCCACCCACAAATGCATTCTTTCAAAGCAACTGTTGATGGGTTGAATAAGCTTTACACAATGTTGGCAGAAATCCCATTCAGCCTAACAGGTCACTCTGTCAGGACAGATCAGGGTAGTTATGTACGGTTATGTAAGTTAGTACGTAGGTTTTATTTACATTTACAACGACAATAGTGGTTTAAAGTACTGTAAACAGGAATCGCTGGTTATCGGTGGAGCTACAGGGGTAACGTTCCTAACAAACACTAGAAGTCAGTAGTGACCCAAATCTTTCCTGTAAACGTATCTCCAAAACTCTCAACCCACTACGACCTCATCCTACACTTGTGGATCAGACTTGTGCATGTGGTTTAGTATGATTTACCATGAAAATGAACTGAATTTCTTCATTAAGGTGGATCAGACTTGTGGACTCCCTGTGAGCGGTAAAAATGATGTAATATTCAGGCAACAGTTTTGGAGCGGTCGTCAGGAGGACCTTATTCTAAACCACGTCCAGAAGCCTCCTGAGTGAAGGGCTGGGTGAGGTCTTAGCAATTTGACTTACATAATACAAAAAAGTTACATAATACAAAATATTACAAAAAAGGGACCCATCGGAGAGTATTAGGTGTATTTAGGAGTATTTAGCTATAGGTGATTGTAGTGATTAGATGGTTCTAGTAAGGAATATATGGGCTGAGGATTGACATGTCAGTTGCTTTATTCTGTCTGTCTGATCTCTCTGATCTGTCCTACCTGGGGATACACATCACTGGCATTCTAAGCATTCCTCTCTCTCTCTCTCTCTCTCTCTCTCTCTCTCTCTCTCGCTTTCTCTCTTTCGCTTTCTCTCTCCTTTCTCTTTCGCTCTCTCTCTTTTGTTTATTTTCTCTTTTTCTCTTCTTTCTCTCTTTTCTCTCTCTCTCTCTCTCTCTCTCTCTCTCTCTCCCTCTCTCTCTCTCTCCTTTCTAGCCTCTTTTAACACAATAGCAGTAGCAGCAGTCGTGGAGGATGATTGACACCTGGCCTGTTTGACTCCTTTGGAGGAATTCTGCATTAGCAAGACCACACACGCATGTGCGTGAAGAGGCGTTTCTGGCTGCCCTCTGGTGGTCGAGCCGAATGGCGTGGAAGTCTCAGGCTGGCTTATCTCTTCACTCATTGACCCCGTTAAACAACCATGTAAATCACAGCCGGGCAGGGAGACCTTGTCCGACTGCCCGTATTTCACGCTGCAAATTCCCCAAACGCTCGTCACCTTTCACTCTGCTGATGAGAGGTGTGGAACATGTGGAAAACACATTCCGCCTGGGGGGTGGGGTGGGCTTGGCTTGTGGTGTCTTTAAACTTCTGCTGGCTTCTCTCTTTTCATTTGATCTTTTTTGTCTCCGCTTAGGTATGCAGAGCTGTTTTAGTAGGAGAAGCTGAATTTTACTTCTGATTTCACAAACATTCATTTGCTACTAAAAGTGTAGTTAAATGACATTAAAGGCGGCCAGCTAATGCAAGCTTACACCCAACCAAGTAGCATCATGTAAACTGCATCCGTGAACTGTCACACACTTACTGTGTTACATTTACAGCATTTATTAGACGCTTTTTATCCAAAGCGACTTCCATTCTCTAACTACAGGGGGCAGTCTCTCCTTGGAGCAACTTGGGGTTAAGGGTCTTGCTCAGGGACCCAGTGGTGGTGCTGAAGGTAGGATTTGAACCTGTGACCTCTTGGTCTGGAGGCAAGTATCCTACCCACTGAGCTACCTCCACCCCCGTGTTACGTAATCTCGCTTACACTTGGTTGTCTGGTTCCAGGTAATGTTTCGCCTCTCTTCAACAAGTTATCTGTTAATAACACATCAGTCTAAATCTGTAACCGCTCCCTACTTCCTTTGTGTACGTTACAAAACTCCAGTTTCTCCCAGTCCCAGTGTGTCCATTCTGGAGTTCTGCACACATGTCTGAGTCTTCAGCGTCTCTGTGTTAGATGTGTTCAGCGTTTTCGTGATTGTTCAGGTTTTTTCCAATATTGTCCAGTTAGAACTTTTCTTCTCTATTCTATCTGGGTAGATAAAGGTTAGGCTTTAAGGGGCTGGACTGCACTTTTTCAAACTTCAAATGTCCGTGTTTTACCTTGAACAGACAAAAATGTGCTATGCTTTTACCGTACTATCCTATAGGGTTGCTAGCAGACAGATATGTTGTAAGTAGCCCCTACATTTTCGTTGTATGTGTAGCATCCTGTACAACGTCAATAAAGGCATATCTTATCTTATCATTGTTTTGATATATATGCTGTTAACAGTGTGCAAATTTGTTTCTTTTGGCTGAATTATTTCTTTAACTTGACACGTATGTACTTATTTCTAGTGGACTAAGCGTCTGTGTTTGCAGTGTCATGAACCTGGCAGATGCTGTCATTCCTTATTGTGAGTGGTTTTGACATCAAATGATATAATCAGTAGTGCTGAGCAGAGATGTGCAAATCATATTTCTAGTATAACAATACATATCCCAGTATATGTATTTTCAAAGGTGTACAAAATGACCAGCTCTGATCTTACTTTGCATTTGAAACTCCACTTTCCAAGGGCAAAGGGCATAACTTCATAACTTTATTGCTTAAAAAAAAAGTACAGAAAAATAAAATTATAGAAAATAAAATGGTACAATGATGCTCCCTAACTAAAGGTAGTGAAGAGGTAACCTTGAGGGTACTACCCCAGTGACGGTGTCTGCAGAGAGTGGATTCACTGTATAAAGAAGTCTCTGGTGTGTCCTGAAGGGGCTATGCTGTGTGTTTATCTCATGGCTTTGGTTTGGCTTGTCTTGCCAAGTTATGCGGCTCATTGGAAACTATCAAGACCAAACAGAACGTACAAACCGTTAAAGTAACAGTAGCACGGTGAAATCGCACAATAGCAGTCAGTTTTCCCTCGTGCCAAAGTGTTCCACCACTTTTGGTTTTGTTGTTTTGTTCCCAGTGGTGTGTGCCAGAGCTGTAAGCCTATAGTCATTTGTTTTATTGTTTTGCACTTTGCTTTATGTCAGATGGAAGCATGCCCGGATTTTGTTGTACAAATATGATTTATTGCAAGATCTTTCCATCCCTGTCTCACTCTCACTCTCCTTCTCGCTTTTTTTCCCAGTTGATACGTGTTGGGAGTGATGCACTGGCTTCCCCTGGTAGCCATGGTTATTGCCTCGGCCCTGCTCTTCCTCCGGTGTCCCTTGCCCAGGCTTGTTGCCGCAACCATGGAACCTGGGAACAACACCAGAAGCAGTTTATCTGTGGACCACAACTCCAACAATTCACATGGGGACTACAACACAAAAAGTGCCAATTACACAGAAAGAACGCCAAACAGAACAGCATACAGTCTGAAGGGTAATACCCTGTCGTCTTCTCTTCACATGGAGTCTTGGTCCAAAAATGAGAAAAGCCAGGAGAAGCTGGCAGCAGGAGCAGGAGATCAGAAGGACATTGGATCGCATGATCTAAAAAGTCGAGCACACAAAGCTTTCCAGGACAATCACATTCTTATGGACTACAAACCCCAAGGTGGCCGGTTTCAGGAGGATGGCCCCTTTGAGGGAGCTGGCACTCGGGGTAGGAAGAGCCTGTTGAAAGACAGGGACGGTGATAGGATCCGGGGTAGGAAGATCCTTTTGAAAGACAGGCACAATAATGGGACTCAGGGTAGAAGGACCCTGCTGCATGGTAGGGACAATGATGGGGCTCAGGGTGGGACGACCCTGTTGAAAGACCAGGACAAACAAGAGAGCTCCATGGTGAACCAGCAGCTGCCAGACTTTCCACCTGCAGACCGAGCTGGTGGAGAGAGTGGTAACAAAGAATTGATGTTAGTGGAAGATTTGGACTTGGGCTTAGATGAAGCCTTGCAAGAGGATGAGGAACTACTGCTGCTGGCTTCCCATCCTAGAGTACTGTTCACTACCTCCCCTACTCCTCCCAAACACCCTCCTTTGCAGCTCCAACTGGAGTTAGACTTCCTGCCTGGGGACGAGGAAGATGAAGGGCAAGAAGATGAAGAGCAGACCAGCAACGATGTCAACAGGACACCGCCAGGTAATGCAGATGAGCCAAGCCAAGCCAGAGATGGAGAATCCTACAGGAACCTGCTGTTGGGTCTCTCTGCTGGACCAGTCCCCTCCCAGATTCCCCATAACGTGGCCCGCCGCAGAAGGCAGGTGGGACTAGAGAGTCGGAAAAGAGCCGTTTGTGAGTCCGTCAGTGTGTGGACAAACCGGAAGACGGCCATAGACATAAGGATGCGAAATGTCACCGTGGTCGACTATTTTGAGACAAAGAAGGGCAAAATCTCCCAGATCTTCTATGAGACCAGTTGCCGTGAGCCTGGAGGCAAAGTGTCACCTGGGGAGCATGGTGTGGCCGGGGGAGCCTGCCTGGGGGTGGACAAGAAGTACTGGGCGAGCGAGTGTCAGACTAAACATACATTTGTCAGGGCGCTTACCGAGGACAGTAACGGGAGAACGTCCTGGAACTGGATACGCATAGACTCGTCCTGCGTGTGTGTGCTGCAGGACAAAAAACACAAGCAGGGACGAGGGACTAGATGAAAGAGAGTGTTTCCCTCCCTCCCTGCCCGGTAAAGAGAGCGAGAGAAAGACAAAAGGAAATAAGGAATATAGGACAATACAAGATTGAGAACATACTAGAATTGTATTGTGAGGGTGAAAGAAAGTGGTATCTACTAGGGATGTCCAAACAGAAACTCGATTTGAAAGGCTCCACATTTTAGAGTAGAAAACATCCCCTGTAGCAACAGATGATAAGAGCTTCACTGTTTGTCTGAAGACTGAGGTGTAGGTGTAGGTTCCTCCCAGTCAGTGAGACTGTTTAGCCGTATATGAACTCGTCACCCATTATTTCTCAGCTCATCCCTGCTTATCCACGTCCGCTATTACTCCCAAGGCCAGTGTATTTACTGCAGACATTCAAGGAATAGTTTGGGCAAAAAAAATCACATTTGCACAAGTTTCCCCTTCTCTGAAGTACCAAAGCCCTGAGGCTAGTTAGCTAGCTAGCATGTAATGGAAGCCTTTTCTGGATAGTTCCTTGCGAACTTTATGTCAGAAGCCACACACTTTTATCATTTATCCCTTTGAGACTCGATCTGAGACAGTGGCGCACAGTGCTAATTGACCTAAGCCATTAGTTACTTTAGTCTTGGAGCTTCAGTGCAAAACCAAAGTGGCGAACGTCTCACACTGCTTCTCGGCTGATTGGCTACATTTGGAGAAAGGGTGCAAGTTTGCTTTTTGCTGAACTATTCCTTTTAAACAAGATAACCTCAGTTCAGAATTTAGGTCAAATCTAACTTTCTGTCACAATAAATGCTGTTGAATTATGTTTTTTTTGTTACATATCTATCATATGCAGACTGTAAGTTATTACTTGTTATTTAGTATGTAAGCATGTGATATTAATATATTTCTTGGTAAATGTTTTACCTGTAAAACACATTCATCTATGTAAGTACGTAATTATGGACATATTTATAGACGGTAAATACAGACGCATGAGGATGTTGTCCTCAGAGCGGTGTAAAGCCCCCTCTAGTGGTTGGAATGAGACATTTGAGGTGCCTTCTATCCGGCGGCCTGTGCTGACTCTGAGAACCGCTCGAAATGATCAGTTACCTGGTATGGAATGACTTGAGTAACAAAATAACTGAAATTTTCTCACAATGCATTAATTACTGTTGCAAGAGATCTATTTGACGTGTACTTGATGTTTCTACAGCAAAACAGAGCGTGTAATAAAATATGCACACATGATAGATTTGATATTTATGTATGTTCATGGTCTGTGATACCAATAGATGAGCAAGTGGTGGTAAAAAGCATTAAAATAAAAGATTAAGTGATATTTCCACATCTTTGTGTTTTCTTAAAAGGACCAGCAGGTGCACAATTACCAGTCTTACAAAACAATTTCAAAAGTATAAACCCATATATATATACATATAGATAGAGAGATAAATAGATATATGAGCTACCATTTATACTATGCCGCTGTCCAGAAGTTTGGAATAAGATTAATGAAATTCATTGCGAATACAAATGTCCAATTATTTGCAAACATGCAAAAGCAAACGTGACTGTGATTAATCGTTTTAAAAGTTTGACAACGCTAATACAATTAACCTTTTTTTTAAAGTTCTTTTCAGATATTTACAGTAATTTGTCAAGTACCAAAAACATGATTAATCGCTTTGTTCAATAGACCAAATAAAGTAATCTTTTTTAGTAAACTACCAGGTTAGATAAGTGCATGTGATTAATCACAGATAGCTGCGCAAGAGTCTGATTAATCACAAATAATCGCGATTAATAGTTTTCGAATCCTTTAGGGCTTTACGCCATTTCAACATCAGAACACACACTCGCATGCTCCACTTTGCAAATCACACACACACACATGCAATAACGAACAGGGGGCACCGTTAGGACCACTTTATTTTATTTTTATGTTCTCCATCATCGTCAGTATCGTCATGGTTTATTTCGCAGATGGCAACTCCGGCTCCGATCACCGTCACCCCATTGAAATCATAACACAATGTTTTTGTTCTCAAAATGTACACATACAAGTAGCATATTTTAATGACCATGTTTTTACTTTTTGTTTTGTTTTTTTTTGTTCATATTTACGCTTTAAACTAGATAAAATCAAATTACAGTCAGAATTAAGTAATAAATGGACATGTACATCCAGTTATTCAATACATACATAAAGAAAATAAATATAGTTATCGTAAAAAATCAAAAAATAAAAATGAAAATACACACATTTTACAAATTGTTCCCCAGGCTCTCGTCGTCGTATGTTAATGTACACATATAGTTTTTTTTTTGTTGTAATTTTTTTTAAATTCACATTGTCTTATTCACCCAAAGGTTTTTAGTTCATTGTCGTCTTGGATGTTGGACATGCATCGCAACACAGAAGCTTAACGTTTTCTCTTTTATCTCTCCCTGCTTTCTCTTTTTTGTTCTTTTTTTTGTTGGTTTGTTTGTTTTTCCGTCCCCTCCTTGGTCCTTCGTTATGGCTTGCGTGGATAAAGTGGTTCTGTCCGTTTAGGACGCTGCAGGATTCTCTCTCTTTTTTTCTCTGAATCCTCTCTCTCTATCTTTCCCTCTTTCTTTTTTCTCCTTCATCCGTTCCCACCTTGTCGTCTCTATGGGAACCAGGTGGTCCGGTCCACACTTTTTTCCTCGGTGGGGGGTGGTGCAGCACTGTGGGCCTCCAAACTTGTCTTAATTGAGAAATATCAACCGTATTGCTTTTTCCGGTCTTTTCTATCAGACCAGCAGCTCCAGTTTAAGACGAGGTCAGTCTGCTGAGCCCTTCTGACCACAATACGCTGTACACAAACTCCCACATCCTGCCTGAGGTGGGCAACCCCCCCCCCCTTTCCTTTGGAATGGTATGGTCCATAGAAGAGGGGCCCCTGTGTTATTTTGTCCAATCGGACGGTGGACGCAATAAAGGGGGGTTGGGGATGGGGTGAACTGAACGACGGAGCTCAGGTACACACATCCCAGCAGCACGGACGGAAAAAAAGGGACGAGAGAACGATAGAGTGAAAGATAAAATAGTTCCTCCAGTTGTTTTCCCTCATGTCATACATTCGTCACGTCTTTTGTCCTTAAGTTGTTTTCTCCTCCTTGTTCCTCCCTCCCGTCTTCTGTTATTGCAGAATGGTCAGACCAGTAGGTTTTATATTTAGAAGTGTAAATATTCATTGCTTTTCCTGCCCTCCTCCTCCTCCGCGCCGAACAAAACGTAAAGCAGCTCCTGCATCAACAGCGCCCCCTGTGGAGAGACACAGAAATGCAACGTCACTGAGCAGGCCTGACCCGAATTCACCCCAAACCGAATTATCGATACGTTTCTGACCAAAACCCTCCTTACAGCCCGGTCTGTGGGAACACTGCGGCTCTGAAAACTCGCTCGAGACATGTGGAAACTATAGCCATTACAGCATTACGGCCTCATAAAACTAAAACCAGACAATACATTCAAAGCATTCCTGCAGGCTTGTGAGCGCGGAGGCGCAGGAACCGTGTGTGGTTTCTCTGGGTTGCATTCAGATTTAATGTCGAGTCGTGGAGCACATTTTTACCACTTTTGACAACACTTCTACCATTTGCCAAATTTTGTCACGTTTGTTAATTTATTTGCTGCTGTTGTAATTTTTTGCCTTTTTTTTTTTAACTACTTTTGTCAATTAATTTGGCACTTTTTGCCATGAAGCCAGACGTAAGCTATTATACACTGAAAGTGAATAGAATTATAACTTTTTTATACATAAAAATACATAATTAACCGCATTATCAATTATAAAATTAGACTTTTCAGGGTTAATCACTCACCTGCTGAGCCCTTCAGCAAGAGTACGTCCTGACTGATCCAGACTCTCCTCTAGGAGACACTGCAGAGATAGAGAGAGAGAGAGAGAGAGATAGAGAGAGAGAGAGAGGAAGAAAGAGACACAGAAAGAAAGAAAGAGAGGAAGAAATGATGCCAAAATTGAGAAAAGAGGCAGAAAGTTTACACAATAAAAATGCTTTGTATTGAAGTTTGATTCAGAAAAGATGGGAACATGTTTCCCATTTTCTTTAATGACATTTGTTGTCCATTATGTGCTCTGAGTGCTCTGACAATATAATAAAATGTGAAGTGTTTGTGATTAGAGTTCTGGAGCTCATCCAAGAGAAATCGAACCCTTGTGATTCTTTTCTGCTCCGCGTGTGGATCCAACCGTCATCACCATAGCAACAGCGCACAGCAGGCGTGATGTGAAAATTCATTTAACTTTTACACAGTAGACTTTACTCAAAGTGCACTACAGAACTCTGACACAACCGAGTCAAAGCCGAGTCCAAAGAGGTTCTAGTCCAAGTCAAAATGAGAAAGACTAAACCTTCTTACTGGCCTGTGTATAATGTGTGTGCAGCAGTTTTTAATGTGTGTGTGAGAGTGGATAGTGTGTGTATACTGTGCGTGAGAGGGCGTGTGCATGAGATGGTGTGTACAGTGTGTGTGATGGTGTGTATACGATGGTGATTATAGTGTATGTGTGTGTTTGATGGTATGTACAGTTTGTGTGTGTGTGTGTGTGTGTGTGTGTGTGTGTATGAGATGTGTGTGGGATTGTGTGTGTGATGGTGTTTGTAATGGTGTGTATACTGTGTGTGTGAGTGATGGTGTGTATATGGAGATGTGTATAATGTGTGTACAGTGTGTGTGTGAGTGAGAGATTGTACAATATGTGTGTGATAGTGTGTGTAATGTGTGTACAGTGTGTGGGATTGTGTGTATAGTGTGTGTGAGAGTGTGTGTGATTGTGTGTATGTGTGAGAATGTGTACAGTATGTGTGTGATGGTGTGTATAGTGTGTGTGAGAGTGTGTACAGTATGTGTATGATGGTGTGTGTGAAGCTCTGTGTTGAGGTGAGAGCGCCTCACCTTCGCTCTGGACCTTCCTGAGGGTCACTGAGGGCGTGGAGATGGCCGAGGCACGGAAGTTGGCGGGCAGCGTCTCCGCCGAGTCGGAGGTCACGCCCCTCAGGTCCTTCTCCCGGAACATCTTCCTCCAGGACGGGGAGCGCGTGAAGGTCTTAGTGCCGTCCTGTGAAAGAGGCCGAAAATAAACCTAAGTGTATAATTTATAATATATATATATATTGGCCACGCCCCCAATATTCAGATCTGCACACAATGGCCGACCCCAGTATCTACCAATACAAAAAAAACAAAAAAAACCCAAATCTGTTACAACAGGCAGCTGCACTGTAATTAATAAATCAAATATCAGTAAATAAAACTCGACAGACTCCCCTGATTATTACTGCCACATCTATTATCACGGTGGAGCCCAACAAAGTGCTTGTCTGTGTGATTTACATTTACGGCATTTATCAGACGCTTTTATCCAAAGCGATTTCCATTCCCTACCTACAGGGGGCAGTCTCCCCCTGGAGCAACTTGGGGTTAAGGGTCTTGCTCAGGGACCCAATGGTGGAGCTGGAGGTAGGATTCGAACCTGTGACCTCTTGGTCTGGAGGCAAGTATCCTACCAACTGAGCCAACGCCACCCATTGATCAGTATAAACACTGTTCTGTCGAATTATTAAATGTACTAAAGTGTAAATCTGAACACAGAGTGCGGTTTGTGTGTTTGATCAGTATAAACTGTGTTCTGTCTCTCTTTCATTATTTATAAAGTGTAAAACTGAACGCAGTGTGAGTTACTCAGACTGGATCACTGTGTCTGTCACAGGTTTAGTGAAGTTTAAAAAGGCGCCTATAAATAAAATATATTATTATTATTATTATTATTATTATTATTATTATGAAAACTAATTTTGGCTTTGGTATTTCTGCATAGTTAATCTTTTTTATTAATTATTAAAATGAAAACATTCTTCGTTACGCTGCTGATCCAGACGAGACGGACTCACCTCATCCGGCCTCCTCTCCGTCCCCAGCGAGATCAGGGAGTTGTACTCC
Source organism: Nannopetersius ansorgii (assembly GCA_037974605.1). Lineage (NCBI taxonomy): Eukaryota > Metazoa > Chordata > Actinopteri > Characiformes > Alestidae > Nannopetersius > Nannopetersius ansorgii. Next base: position 4,243,376 of record JBBPDE010000026.1, on the reverse strand, counting down.
TTCTCCAGGACCTGTCGTGCCTGAGGGAGCAGCGTGAAGATGTTAAAAAGTGCAAGAAACAATAACTGCAGATTTCCTGTGTTCTCTTCATGTTGGCTTCAATTTGCTCTTTTAGTATTTGTCCAGTAAAGTCCTAACATCTTTTGCGGCTCCTCACTGGGGCAGCTGCTGTTCCTGCTGATGGTTATGGCTTTGCCCCTGTGATCAGAAAGTTATGGGTCTGAATCTCAACAATGCTAGTGCCATCACTGAGGTCCCCTTGAGCAAGTGCACACTGCTCCCTGGCACCCCCTGCTGGCAGCCCCCTGCTTCACTTGGTGATTGGTTTTAAAGGGGTTAAATGCAGAGAAAGAAGTTCCCACTGTTCCCACTGTGTGCTGTATTTACCGGTGACTATAAGGGGCCACTTTACTGTAATAAGTAAGGGAAGCGTGTACCCCACCAATTAGCACTGTGTTAACTGGTGTGCTAGAAACTGGTGGGCATTAGCCTCACAGTTCTGTAATTGGGGACGCATTCACATAACCAGTCAAACGTTTTTCTACATTTGCATGTTAATCACTTCGTATATACTAAAATACATATTTACAGTATTTTTGCCATTTGTGTTTATTAACAAGAAAATAATTTTATTCATCACTACTGACCTACAAAAGCCCTATAATATAATTCTAATGTTAATGTGGATCTCCAGACGAGTGTTAGATATTTAAAGTGCTGAAACAGTAACGAGTGCATTTAAAGTCGAAGGACAGTCTAAAATTTGACTCTGAATCACCAACAACCAGTTAATAAGAGTCAGACCCGCACTGTTACAGATTCTTTCGTCAGCTGTTCATTTAACAAATTTCCAGCTCAACCAGAATAAAACTGCAGTTTCTGAAATAAATGGATAAGTGGTGAAACCCTGTGGTGGGCTATTTGTTTGACTGGTGGTGTGTATTGTGTTATTGTGGCTATAAAAGAACTGTGTGAGGTTTAGTACTGTTTTAATGATACGAGTCCTGGTCCCTCAGACTGCGTTTACCTGCGTGTTCTGATTGGGTATTTGAAGGAGGAGCGCCAGGTCTGTGTAGTCAAACGTGTCGTCGAGGGCCAGCAGGGCCCCGTGGACGCCGCTCTCGCTCAGATTATCGGCGTACTCCTTCAGCCCGATACTCTGAACCCAACACATCACCCGCTCGTTCGACCACACCATCACGTCTGCAGGGGAGACAAGACTCCGGCTCAGCATCCATTATTCACCCAATACACAGTTATACAAACGCAGCGTCTAGAGAAATGGGCCCCTGAAACGTCTGTGAAACTGTACAGCATCGTTACACTAAATTAAAGAGAAAATGAAAGGATAAGTAACAGAAAAATATGTAGAAAATTACATGACAACATGTGTAAACAAGATCCGTAGTGTGCAGATCTGTACAGAATACAGTATGTACCGTAAAGGATCTCAATTACATTGAAGCATCACTTTAGTTGGACAGTCTCAACTTACATTCAATCAAATGGATGTTCTCATTTCATTATAACCCTCTAAACCCTGTGGAGAATCACCAGTTAGTTTATAAACATGTTTGTTGTTAATTATTCATCATTCATCTGAAAAAAGGTAAGCAAATTCAGAACAGTTGACCCTCTGTTCAACGCACCGTCCAAAAAGAACACAGTTCATTTCTGCACATTTCAGCACAACAGTGTCTGTCAGTAATTTGAGCTTCTTTTGTTTGATCTGCAGCATTAACAGGACAGATGAACATTTTCATTATAAGTTCAAAAATATTGTTTTTCTCTATACAGTAAGCCCCCGTTATTTGCAGGGGTTACGTTACACGAGCACCCGCGTATAATGAAAAACCGCTGCGTTGTGTTTTGGTCAAAAAATGCCTTAAAATGTCTATTTTAATAGTGTAAACCCTAAATATGCCCCCAGATGTGCTTCCAGATCACTTTAATTTCATTTTAAACAGTTTAATACATTACCCTTAACAAAAATGTAAAGATAAACCCGAACGAGAGAGAGACAGAGACAGAGAGAGAGAGAGAGAGAGAGAGAGACAATCCATGCGCTCCAGAACGAGAGCGCGCGCGCGAGAGAGAGAGAGAGAGAGAAAGAGAGAGAGAGAGACGCGCGCTCCGAAAAAGTCACGAACGAGAGAGAGAGCGCACAAAAGAGAGATACAGAGAGAGAGAGTGTGTAAGAGAGAGCCCTATGGCCATGCAAGGGGAGCCAGAAGAACTAAAATGAGTTAAAAAAAAAACATGTTGGCACCAAAAAAGCAAAAACAATCGGAGAATATTTGCAGGTTGTTTTGAATATTTCCGCGTAAAACGATCAGTTTCGTTCTAAAAAAACCCCGCGTGTGACTGGATCCGCGAGCCGCGTAAAACTGGGGGTTTACTGTAATGTGTCAACATTTATAATCATCTGCTTATAAAGAGCTATAGTTTATTATGAAACGTGTAGTTTTTATGAGTGTATTGTGTGCCTGTGCATTAATTGTGCCTCAGAATATGCAGGAGTGCTTCTGGAGGACTGCACATGAATAAGAAACATCTGAGGAATCTAATATGAACCGAGCCAGAGCAGCTGCCAATTACCCGCCCTGTTTATGAGGAGTTTACGACTCCCAGTTCCACAGAAGTGTGAGCTCACAGGTTGCCCGACTCGTTCTCGGCGCTGCCGGGAACCGGGTTTCGATCAAATGCTCCGCTCCTAACGTTCTCTGGATGCTCTGAGGGGATGTGAGAACATGCCATCTGGAGAATGCAGGTCTGCCTTTTGGCTGTAAGGTGTGAATGCCCTCCTGAACTGACTTGTTTAGGACTAGGAAAGATGCCAAAATGATAAAAGCAGGTCTGAGAGAACATTCCGGGAGAGATGCGTATCATGCGCGGGGTCGCGCTCCCACCATGGAGGCATTCTGAAGTGAAAACCATGATTATGTGATAACGTTGCTTTTACTGACTGCCCACCCACTCGCCCACCCTTCACACACACACACACACACACACACACACACACACACACACACACACACACAGGGGTGCAGAAACACCTGCAGAGACACAAACACACCACTCATAAAAACTACACCTGTATATCTATCCACAGTGCTCATACATATACATATAGATTCACTATGTACATGCACACATATATAGCTTATATATACATATATTTGCATACACATACAAATGTCTATATTTATATATTTGGTATAATTTGTAAAGTGTACTTTTTATTTGATCTAGTTGTGTTGTATAGATTTTATTATAGATTGTGTTTGGGGTCTGACTGATGAACGGAGCTCCACTTACAGAAATGCTCTCTTCTCTTCTTTTTTTAGTGCACACAAATTTTACACACACACACACACACACACACAAACACAAAAACACACATTAACACACATACTCTACACACTGATGGTCCACTCTGGGCTGAGGTGGCCACACACACACACACACACACACACACTCCCAAAGGAACAGAACGTCTCTCAGACAGACACAGGTTTCACACACACACACACACACACACACACACACACACACACACACACTAGACACCCACAATCCACTCTGGGCGTGTGTTACCTTATTTACACTAAGAACCCTAACACAACATGTCATTCACCCAGGGGTGCCAAAACTTTTGCAAACTAGACGCAGATTTAAACAAGTAACTGAGACTCTCAGCGAGGCACTCGGTTCCATAGGGTTAAATGGTTCCCTTGAAGATGCTGCTAATGTGAACAAACCAGAAGAAACTCTGATTCTTTCTATTAGTTCAGAATCAGAATCCTTTACTGATCCCAGAGAAAACGGTTTACACTACGACTGCACAGACACACAGAAACAATCCAAAATATAATATAAACATAGTCGAAATGTAATTAAACTCCAGAAAATACTCTGTACCTAGTATACTGTTATTAAATACTGTGGTCGGTAAGTCAGCGCCACGGTTCGGCCAGTGGCCGGTAGGGGCCACTGTTTTGATTTAGTTTTGGGGCTTTTATTTTGGTGTTTTGGGCACGTTTTGTTTCCTGTTTCACGGTTTCACCTGTCTTGTGTTTACTTTAAGTGATCATGTCTTGTGATTGTTTTTGTGTAGTATTTAAGTTCAGTTCGTATGGACCAGGGTTATCGGTCCATCACCTCACTAACCTTATTTCTGTTCACGGCTGTAGCGGCCCTTGAGCCAGGTTTCTGTTTGTATTGGTTTATTAATAAAGAAAGCACTATTATGGATGCCTGCCTGCCTTGTGCCTGTCGGCAATGGGGTAAATCACGAAAGCGGGTTAACCCCGTCTTCCGTGACAGTCAGGTGGATATGAGCACTACCGATAAATAGATAAATTACTGCTGCAGTAGTTTATTAATGAACACAGTGTGAGAGCAATAATCATACTTATGGTGCAACACTAGTCATTCTGGAAGGTTAAATTTACATTCACAGCATACAGTTACACCGTTTAATCGTCTATTTATTGTATTGTTTCAGTTGCAACTTGCATTTTGTTAAATGTTGTTATATGTTGCTCCGTGGAAAAACGTCTCTTCGCCTGTTCACAGCTGCTGATAACAATAAAGTAACCTGGAACCTGGAAGAAATAGCGGTTTGGGGCTGTTCTCTATACCGAGCCTGTAATAATAGTTCTCAGACTTCGTAATTGTCAGTCGACTGTGTGTAACCTCCCTTCCGTCCTCCGCATCACAAGTTGCTCAAGTGGTTCCTCTGCGGAGCTTCCTGAGCGCTGCAGTGACTCGGAGGCCAAAGGCTGCATATCAGCTTTTGCAGACAATAGTGAGCAGCAAAAATCTGTAAAGTTTGGGCGTAACGGAAGTCAGACTACATTTCCTGAGTCAATCGCCATCTCAGCGCGGTTCCTGGACCGACCTGCAGGAGCTCCAGGCATCATGAATCATCTGACTGCCCAAACCAGGCCCGGAAACTTCCAGAGCCTCGACTCGGGCAGGTTCAGCCAGACCTGAAGCCCATTTTACACTTTCAAGTCTCGGACAAGCAGCCCACTGGACGCACACAGCAATTCAATTCCACTAGAAACACAGAAAGGAAAGTTTTCCATTTTCTACATTTGCATCTCATTCTCCTAGTGCTTTATCAAAGAACACTCAGTATTCTTTACTAACAAATACATTAGGAGTATTTTAACCATCTGCATTCCTTTAGTACCCAGAAAATGTCAAATTGTTCATCACTACAGACCTACAAAAAGCCCCCTAATGTCATTATAATGATACTGTGAATCTCCAGATAAATGCTAGATATTTAAGGAGCTATTAAGTGCTGTAACAGTAACGACTGAATTTAATGTTAAAGGACAGTCTAGAATTTGACTCTGTATCACCAACAGCCGGTTAATAGGAGTCACTGTTACAGATTCTCTCATCTTAGACAGGAAACTGGCTTTATTTCATACATTTTTAGCTGTTCAACCAACTATTATGCAGTTTAACAAGAATACAAATCTGCAACATTTGGTGTGCTAAATATTTTGCCTGGTACTCTATTGTGTTATCGTGGTTACGTAATATAATCTGTGATGTTTAGTATCTTTTTACTGTCGGGAGACACGCCCCGACTCTCACTGATCCTAACACAGTTATGTAGAAACCAAGTGTGTACAAATACAACGCAGCATTTGGCTGATTTACACTACGAGTCAGTGACAGAGACGAGCGTTTTTTATCTGTGCGGCCTGCTATCAAATATCTCACAGACTGGTCTGTGGCCTGGTGGTTGAGGACCTCTGATCTAGAACATAAAAGCACAACTAAACCACAGAAAAAGGAAAAAGACATAAATACACTGTTCTTGTACACTGTACTGCAGTAACAGAAAAAACATCAAAAAATGAGTGTAAATGACGCGTATATGTGTATTCTGCGTATTCTTCCGCTGCGTGCAACCAAACTATTTATGGGAGTGATGGTCAAACCCGAACCCAAGACTGTCGTAGCCTGAGGACCTCCTGTATTTAGTCAGTTACCAGTTGATAAGCAGCACCATCCCAAAAGAGTTCCCCACAAATACAGACTCCAAAACGAGGCCCCAGAAAGAGTGTGTGGAGTGACCCCTGTCTTAAAAGGGATGAGGGATGAAGAGCTGGACAGTACCTTTATTCTGGTGCTGGCTCTCGTCTCTCCTCCTCTCCAGCTCCTTCCGGTCGTAGTTCAGACGCTTCAGACACATGATGCCGTAGTGCATGCTCACCCTGGGGGCAGGAGGGCACAAAGGTCAACCATCCGTCACACATAACGTTACACATGGCCACAGTCGTTACCGATCCCACAGCTACAGACACACATCTATATATTGTACATATATGTTTATATATGTTTTATATATATCGTCGCTGTCGGGCGAAAACCTCGTAACTCCACTTTTGGTCTTTGTTGTTTCGTTTTCATAAATCGATACTATTGGTCAGTCTCCACGTGGCTCTGTAAAATTTAGAAATTATTAACCAATGAAAAGTGTTGAAAATAGCTTGGGATGTTTGATGACACAGTATTCATTTATTTAGAATGTAAATCATTTTTTCAGTTTCCTGAAAAATAGCCGTTTTGGACATATGAGGTTTCCGCCCAACATTGACGATATATTTCTTGTGTGTGTGTGTGTGTGTGTGTGTGTGTGCACGTCTGTTTTTACCACTGTAAAATTAGTGAAATGGGTTTGGACACACCCATAAATGGTAGTTGCTCCTTGCATTTACACACATTAGACCATCAGAACAGAGCCCCGCTCACATTTATTACATTCACCACCAGGGGGAGCTATTAGCTTCAGTGTGCATCGCTGAAAGGGAGGAAACTGTCACAAACTCAAATGTACTGCGAAATCACAATAAAAATAAAAATACCAGTTTTTCTCAGATCTGTTTCAGCCTGCTTCTCCCAGACAGAACTGAACTCAGTTTAACATCACTCTGAGATTCTGACCATTTTCTCCCACTTCTTACATTCAGCTCCTGAGAAAGAGCTTCCTCTAATCTCAGCCCGATCCCAGTTTAAGATCTTCACATCACATTTCTTTTCTCTCACTGCTCTGATCTTAATTCAGCTCAGATCATCAGATCCACCAGAAGATCCAGAAGAAAACTTGGTTTATCGTATAAATTAGCATCTGAAATTTGTCTCATTGATCAAATTCAAGTCTCGAATCCCAAAGTCAGACAGTTCAGATCCATAACGTTGTTTAAGAGAAGAAGTTTTTTCTTTTGCTCCTTATTTCTCCTAAAGGAGAAACAAGCCAGACTCAATAACCTCAGAGTAAAAAGGTGGTTTATTTCTGAGGAGACAAAGAGAAGTTGACTATTTCTCTGTTGTGAGATGATTATTACTCATACCTGTGGAAGCTGTCCACCATTTTGAGCTGCCCACGCAGCTCCTTCTTGGTCAGATGGTCCAGCATGCGGGCGTCAACCAGAGATTCCATGAAGTAACTTCTGTACTGGGGCAAACCCAGACTGGGCAGCCAGTCATTGCCCACCCACTCGTGGTTCATGTCTCCGTAAGCGAGGATCTAAAACAGACAGGAGGTATTACAGGACGTCCACACTGGACCTGGAGCTTCATCATCTGAGCAACAATGTGACACAATTTCTTATTTGGGTTTAAATCAGTAACATTATGGGTTTTTTTTACTGTGTGCAATAGTCTTACCGTGTGTAACATCATCAACAGTTTTCCTATTGGAGGCTAAAACATCATTATGTGCAATATCTTATTATTATTAAGTGCAACCATGTGAAATATCACTACTTATATCAACATTACTGATCTACTACTGATCTCTATTACAGCAAAAACAGACTCTTAACCACTATCAGTGTTACTGTGTATAGTATTTATACCCTAGCAATTGTGTATACAGTATAGTGTATTTAATAGTAAGTATTTTCTCCACAGTTTTTACTGGATTTATTTACACATTATATTTTATATTGCTCTCGTCTCTGTGTCTCTGTGCGGTCGCATCGTGAGAAATTTCCTCCAGGATCAATAACGTTTTCTGATTTTGATTCTGATGTTTAACAATCGACTCACTGACCCACAAAAAACGCTGAAGATAAACTTTTCATCTGAAGATCTGGATGGTTACAACAACTGTAAATAACATTAAAATTATGCTGAGACATCAATATGGTGAGGCTACATTGAAGGTTTGTGTACTAAATATGCAACCCAATAACTAAAATCATGAATGAAGTAGAGGATTAACCTGCTGGTTTAAAAATATCGTGGTCCTCCCTCTCCCCCATCACTCAGTATAACTCTCCTCTCTCTCTGGGTGGGTAGGGTGGTCCTCCCTCTCCCCCATCACTCAGTATAACTCTCCTCTCTCTCTGGGTGGGTAGGGTGGTCCTCCCTCTCCCCCATCACTCAGTATAACTGTCCTCTCTCTCTCTTGGTGGGTAGGGTGGTCCTCCCTCTCCCCCATCACTCAGTATAACTGTCCTCGCTCTCTCTCTGGGTGGGTAGGGGGGTCCTCCTTCTCCTCCACCACTCAGTATAACTGTCATCTCTCTCTCTGGGTGGGTAGGGTGGTCCTCCCTCTCCCCATTACTCAGTATAACTGTCCTCTCTCTCTTTGGGTGGGTAGGGTGGTCCTCCCTCTCCCCATCACTCTGTATAACTGTCCTCTCTCTCTCTCTCTGGGTGGGTAGGGTGGTCCTCCCTCTCCCCCATTGCTCAGTATAACTGTCCTCTCTCTCTCTCTCTCTCTGGGTGGGTAGGGTGGTCCTCCCTCTCCCCATCACTCAGTATAACTGTCCTCTCTCTCTCTCTCTCTCTCTCTCTCTGGGTGGGTAGGGTGGTCCTCCCTCTCCCCATCACTCAGTATAATTGTCCTCTCTCTCTTTGGGTGGGTAGGGTGGTCCTCCCTCTCCCCCTATCACTCAGTATATCTGTCCTCTCTCTCTGGGTGGGTAGGGTGGACCTCCCTCTCCCAATCACATCACCACTTCACATCTTCACGGGTTCCTGGGAAGGTGCTCCTGTGTGTTCACATATAACAAATGGACACTTCCGTCACAAAACACTCCATTACAGTAATAAAATCAAAAGTTGGAAATGTGACGTTTTGTTCTGCCGAGTCAGACCCAGATTCCCATCAGTACTCAAAGCTCCACCATCACCTGCTACTCCTGCACCTTCTTCATCACCACCTATACCTCCTACAACACCTCCACCATCACCTGCACCCTCGCCTACACCTTCTCCATCACAACCTACACATCCCACAGCACCTCAAGCACCTCAAGCTGCTACTCCTGCACCATCACCTGTCTGGTGCAATCTTAACAACCTGGAGCTCAACACGCTCAAAACAGTGGAGATGATCGTGGACTTCAGGATGAACCCCCCCGCTCTTCCCTCACTCACCATCATGGACAGCACTGTGGCTGTAATAGAGTCATTCAGGTTCCTGGGGACCATCATCTCCCAGGA
>JBBPDE010000026.1:4100707-4112001 GCA_037974605.1 Nannopetersius ansorgii | reverse complement strand
TCGGTGGAACTGAACTGGAAGTTTTGTCCCACCAACTTTAAACTATTTTAGCAATCCTACCTTCAGCACCAACACTGTGTTCCTGAGCAAGACCCTTAACCCCAAGTTGCTCCAGGGAGAGACTGACCCCTGTAGGTAGGGAATGGAAGTCGCTTTGGATAAAAGCATCTGATAAATGCCGTAAATGTAAATCTAAATGTTTACAGCCACCCAGCTGTTCTAAATGGTGCATTTACCAGAAGACCCACTTCTAGAGTTCAGCAAGCCTCGTTACTCACAAGGTCTAGGTGTGGAGGAACGAGGCTGAGGTGCCTTTCTACCAGCATAGTGGAAGAAAAGGCACAGGATAAAAAGTGTAACTGGTAGACAGCTGAAAATCTGATCAACTATCCCATGTCTTACACTGTAAAATGACCTCCACTCTGAAAACTTGGATTTATAATATCATTTTGGTGAATATGGAATACATTAAACACTCATTCATAATTCAGCACAATAAACCAGAGGATATAAATCCCTCCACTGACTGCTCTGGGCTGTAGATTACCATTATGGACTGAAGCAGTTCTGGGCCCTGTTTTTGTGTTATATTGTTACTGTAGAAGTACACGCTTCATAAAATATGCATCTCTGGCTTTTGGAACAAACCCAAGACCGCCAGAGCTACAAGAGAGTTTCTTGCTGACCTGCTCTTACAGTTCAGCTCACGAGGAGCTTTGGTAATCAAGTCATGTAACACTAGAGTCTACAACAGGAGCTCGGCCCTTTCTGACCAGCATAATGCAGCGTTTTCCAACCTATGTTCTGTATATTTCATTTTTTAACCGAGTTTCAGGTGTTAACCTGAGGGTAGGACCAACAGAAGACATCACTATTGACTAATTTAAGGATTCACACTGTGCTTCATTAAGAAATGTTCCTTAATATATACAATCTTGATCATGCTGTTTGTTAAACAAGACATCTGGATCACATCTGAGGATCCATTCATGCAGAAATAAAGAGAAACTGTGTTAAAATGTATTTGCCAGAGGGAAAGAACCAAGATCAGCAGTGCAATGACACATTTGCACCTAACCTTCAGTAAACCTGGATCCCAGGACAAGACCTTAATTCTGCTCTAAATTGTATATAAAACCCAAAAGATTGTACTCTTTAAACAAACACGTACAGTAAGTGTTACATTGAGAACCATTTAACCAAGCATGCTTCTTGGTTCTATATATTGCCTTTACTAAACCTAACACCACAAAATGTTTCTATAGTAATCCTATGAAAGAACAAAAATCTTGACAGAAACATAATTGTGACCTGATCTGGCAAAATGAGTCACAGTGACTGCAAATTAATTGTAAAGATGAAAAAATAAGTTTTAGAATGATATCTTGGTCAAAGCTGTATCTTAAACGGTTGTCAAGTTACAATCGTTTGAATTATGGAATCGCAACACCATTTTCCAACTGAAAAAACGAGAAAATGTTGATATCTTTAAAAATCCATAGATGCACCCAGTATTCAACAACAAAATATTACTACAGGCATTTAGACACTTAGGGAAATATATTAAATCAGACTGAAGCTTCAATAATTTGAAAATATGTATTAAAAATTTGTCAAATTAAAAAATAAGTCATTTTTGTAAGATTTGAGAGCTGCAACTCAACTTAAATAGCCATTTAAGAACATGCAAAATTATTTCCATGATGAAACAATTAATTTTGAAGACCTTTTCTTTCATATAAGATCCATATTTTTGATGTTTTTCAACATAATCGTATCTAAAAAAAAACAACAAACGCCCACTTCCAACTCACTTTGGCAGATCGGGTCACAATTGTAAATGAAAAGCACAAGTGCAAATAAATAATTTACAGAACCTCTACATGACATATGGTCCTGTACCAGTAAAATGTTTAATCTATAATCGTTTTAATGTAGGTGTCATTAAACACTCCATTCTAGGAGGTGAATGGAACCAGACATCTGCCTGTAAAAGCTCCTCACAGAAACTTATTAATGTTTATGAATGTTCTGCTGAGACACTTTTGTAATATTAGTGGAAAATCACTGGATGTTTATGATTATACTGCCACAATTTCATAAAGAGCTTGAAGAGTTGAATCAGGTTTGTCTAATGCAAAGAAACTCGAACACAGTTATTGCCACACTCCAACAGTAACTAAACAGAGATGAGCGTAAAACTGTTTTGTGATGAAAATCCTTTATGAATAAATCTGACCTGAAATGGCACACGTTATGAGTTCTTGGAAAAGAGGGCAAAGAAATCTCAAACCACTCAAAAGTATTCCTGCATCTTTATTATAATTCTAATAACTTTTATTCATATCTTAAAACATTTGTAATTCATATGTATATATGATTGTGTATATGTATACCACATATACATATATAGTCTGTTAATAATCTTTCATCTCTCTTCATAGTTAAATTTCTTCCATTTCTTCTTTTATTTATTTTCAAAGAAAACAAAAAAAGGATGCTTTCTGCACACCCCGCTCTGCATCAAATGGTTCACATCTGACCAGTGTCCCTTATCATGGTCATATTCATATTATGGGGTCTATAATGAAATGGAGTTGCTTTAAGTTGTTCAGTCCATGCCGTGAGACCAGTGACGTTATTTAACCTTGCTCTTCTCAGTGCAGATCTCTATTGCATATGCATAGCCTCGTGTGAGGATCTCCCCAAGCTCTCCTCTAGGACTCTAAATCAGTTTGCGGCGGAGTGATCAAACGAATGACTGTGCTGTGATGCTGCCGTGGCCCGACGACGTAGCGGCAAAAATCCTAAAAGAAACACTTTGCTATTTGAAAGCCCAAGGTCATTCACTTTGACACTTCTTTCCTTAGAACACCTAATGGGGCCTTTTAGGCACCAGAAAAAGTTCTTTGGCACAAAGTGGCACACTTCTGGTTCCCTGAAACATTTCAGTGGAGGGTGGCTTGGAGAACCATTTCAGTAAATTATTTTACACACACACACACACACACACACACACACACACACACACACACACACACACACACACACACACACACACACCCCAGAAGTTTGGACCCTCCCTCAGATTAAAATATATAGTAAAATACTTTAGAAAAAGTAACTGAGTGGTTTTCAGTATTTCATTATAGTAACACAATATTTAGCCATAAAAGCTCAAACTCTTGGTTGTGAAGAGACAAATCAGGTCAGTCTTTAGTGACTGACTTTGTGTTGGATCATGAAAACGTCTCACTCAGTGCCGTCTAGTTTACATGTCAGTGTACAACTTTTCAACAGGATCATGATCCCAAGCTTCTTCAAAACTGTGCCAGAATTATATTCAGTCTAGAGAAAAGAGTGATGTCTCGTCCTCCCCAGTCTCCAGATCTTTCTCCCACTGAGCTGCAGGACCAGCTGGAGACCCACAAGTTCCACATGATCCAGAAAATCACACACAGCTGGTTCTGCTGGAGAAGGTGCTGGGAGGGTTTGGACACGAGTTCTTTCTGAAAATTGCTGAAAAGATGTGGTGAATCTGTGCTGCTGTGATAAAGAGGGGGATTTTGGTGAAACTTGTACAGAAACTTCCATTAAACTACACTTTAAAACCAGTCAATTTTTTCTTTTCTTGAAAACCAGACAAATCTTTTTAATTTTGAAAGTCTATCTGAGGGTTCCCCAATCTTCTGGCCTGTAGTGTGTATATGTTTAAAGAACCTCTACTCAGAATAAAGATTCCTGAAACTGAATCCTTTAATTAGCATGTACAGGTTTTGTAAAGCAGTGGCCCCCAAACCCCGGGCCACGGACCGGTACCGGGCTGTGGGTCATGTGGTACCAGAACCGGGCTGCACAGAAAAAAAAACTTGTTTGAAAATACTGTTAATAAAGCTGCGAGTACACATTAGATTTACGTTTATTATTATTATATTTTAAAGATACCCCATTATTATATTTTTAAAATATCTCCATTTTTATGCGTATCATTTATTTGTATAATATACGTATACGTATATTTATCTGCCACTCCTTAAAGGCCGGGCAGTGAAAAATAAAGGTTGGGGACCCCCTGCTTTAAAGGACCCATATCAAATATTCCCAAGGCTTTTGTGATAGAAAAGGACGTTTTATGTTATAGAAAGTCAAAATTTCTACATGACCAACCTCTATTTCTTGCTGTGCCTTTAAAACTGATATATGTAACTCAGCTCTGTTCTAATTGGCTGCCATTTATTGCACCTCTTTCGAAAAAGCAGTCCTAGCTAAAACACCTCCTTGTAAATTCATATGCTTACGAGGCATAAACACTTAATTCAGAATTACACCTTAGTTTACCAACATCACCCTCATGGACTGCAAGGTGCGCGTTACTTTTCTAGCTTCTAACAATGTTTACATACTACATTTGAAAAAGTGAAGTTTCCTGTGATATGGGCCGATTAAACTTAGAAGAGTTCCTCACACTCACAAATGGTTCTCATTATGCTTCAGGGAACCAACCAGGAGTGCTTCCTCTTTGGCATCCTTCAAAGAAACTTCTGTGGTGCCTTTAAAAAAAAAAAGAAAAATGAATGCCTGAGTAAATGTTTCTGCAACAGTATCAGAAAACAGACATTTCTGATAGTAGCGAACTAAGGCCATGAGGCGAAGACAGAAGGACTGTGACAGGATGTGTAGAAAGCATTGGGCATAAATAACAAACATCTTTTTTTCATGTTAAACATTATTTGGAAGACAGAGATTCTTTAGAAGTTGGAATTCTTTTTCTTTACATCTCAAACCATATTTAGATGATCATGTGTTTCATCGTCCTTACTGTTATCAGCAACAATAACGTACCGGACAGCTCCCTCCAGCTTTCTGTTCAGTGTAGTGGTTGCTGGGGTTGTCTGATAAATAGATCCCTCTCTTTCTCTCTATAGGAAAATAAGTGGAGAAGGAGGGGGGGGTGGGGGTGATGAAACAGGCAGGCAGTCTTTCACAACCCTCAAAACAACCCAGTAGGAACAGATACCAAAGCAAGAAGGTAGGGGACACACAAGCTAAATCACGAGAAGGAAGGAATAGGGATGGAAAAGCCCTTTTTTCACTGATTGAGCAACTGCATGACGGATGAGGGTGCAAAACCAAGGGTGGCCAACTTCATCTTAACACAGTTCCCTGTGGGACGCTGCAGGTGCGTCACTGATAGTCATTGCATATAGTGGGATTTTATCATTTACAATTTGATTACAAGGTAAAGGGGAGCAGAATGGAGGGTTTCACCAACAGAACCCAAAATAAATACCGAAATCTTTCCCCCTGAAACAGAAAAGCTGGAATTCAGTAACCCAGAAACTCACACAGATAACAGGAAGGACCATGAGAAAGATGACTGCACTAAATAACAATAAATCTCTCTTTTATATATAACAACAGGCGTATTCCAGACCCATTTAAAGTTTAAAAACTCGTTATAAGAACAATCGTCATATTAAAACAGACAGAAGCACGAGTCCCACAGACCCGGTGCGTCTGGACGCGCGTCCCGCCTTGCTTCGCCTCCTAAGAAAGAGTGCTTTTTTTGGAACGAGGAAAAGGGGGGAGCAGTTAGAAAAGAGAGATTTTGGCCTGTTTGCTCTCTCTCCTGACTCCCTTCTGTATCGTTGTTGGGTGTAATTGTTGTAGAAGTCACTTCTATGCACTGAGTGTCTCATAAAAACGTTGATAAATTCTTTCAGTATTTTCCTTTAGTTGACGTCTTCCTTCTTTTTTTTTTGCGCACTTTTTTATTGTCATTCAGCTTGAATCCATACCTAGATATTTGTCCCATATTTCTAATGGAAATAAAAGATGTGTTCATATATTTGTGTGTATGTGTGTGTGTGTGTGTGTGTGGAATGCAGGGGTGAGCGTGGAGTGGGTGTGTGTCTGTGTGTTTCTGTCTATTCAGTTGGGCACTTATTTTTTGCTACGGGTTTGTAATACAGTGACCAGTCTGTATATTTATATTTATATTTATATATATATATATATATAAAATTATATATAATATATATATGTATGTCATTTTATGACATGAAAAGGTAAAGAAGTTCTAGCGAAATACAACGTCAGCACAAGACCAAAGCAAAAAGGTTCGGAAGAAGCCTCCAACAGGTGAGGTATCAACAGAAAAACCAAACACATTCATGCCTCAAGTGACAACATTCAACTCATCAGTCACACACACACATTCGGAAGAGGGGTCCACGCATCTACACGCTCTCACCAAGTTAAATATCAGGCAGTAAACTGGCCACGGCTGTTTCTAGCAAGAGGAAAACAGTCACATCGCTCCCTAGGTTTGGCCTCCTCTAATCAAGCTTCCCTCATCGATCGGGAACCGACCAATCAAGCAGCGTCTGAGAAGTCGGGTGAATTCTCGCCTCTCAGCTGGATTTTTTTTGGTCAAGGCAAAACAAAAACGAAACAACAAAAAAAAAAAATAAGAGAACCAAAACCACCGGGAAGGGGCAGAATAAGGCATGAAGTCATCAGCGACACGGGTCAAGAAAAAAGAGAAAGCGCTTTCTTACTATCTCTTTCTCCACGGATCACAGAATTACAAAAATAAAAATGAATAAAACCGGAGAACGCGACAGAGCATCGATCATTTCATTCTCAATATATTTGGCTCAGTTATGATACTGTCATGGTTTTTGTTCTGAGTTGTTAGGATTCCCTGTTTCTGCTTTGATCACACCAGGCCTTGCTTTGAGGAGTGTGTGTAGACAGCATGGGAGTGTACTGTGTGTCTGTGAGATGTGTGTCTGGGTTGCGGTCGGATTAGTAGTCGATGACCCTGGGCATGGTGATCCCCCTCTTTATCCATTTTTTTGCCCTCCTTCCCAGCTTTCTCTTCCCCGGTGATCCTGGTTGGTTCCTCTTGGCGTTCACTGATTCCAGGAATGGGTTAACCTTGGCTAGGAGCAGCAGACGCTTTCTTTCTCCACATTCTTCTTCACTCTCATTCTCTCTGCCCCTCTTTCTCTCCCTCTCTCCTCTCAGCTCCGGGCAGTCTCATCCCTCATTCTGTCTGTCCGTCCATTCCGAGGGGAGAGAGCAGAAACGGGGAAAGAGCTAGACAGCCTGATACAGGAGGGAAAGTGGAAAGGCTTTATACAGAAGCAGCATCTCTCTCTCTCTTGCTCTCCAGCATTCCCTTCTTTGTCTCTCTCCTCTGTCTACTTCTCTTTCACATGCATCCCCCTTTACTTACTCTCTCTCTCTCATCCCCTTTCCCCTCCATGCCTTCTGTCAAGCTCATGCAGTGACCAAATCTCAGATGATCTTGTTTCTCATGCATCATTATTCTCCCCCCTCTCCTCTCTCTCATCTCCCTCTTTCTATGTCTTTCTCTCTCTCTTCTCACCTGTCCATCACCCTCCTGAGCGCTCTCTCTATATTCATGCGGTGGCCCACCCGAGTCACGCCCAGGTCCAGATAATCCTCCTTGGTGAGAGAGGGCAAGTGCGTGCCGTCGATTTCGTTGTCTAGGAAGCGCTCCCTGTGCTCGGCCAGGTTCAGGTAGGCCAGCCAGTCAGCCACGTCGTACTTGGTCCAGTAGGGTAGGGGCTTGGAGGCGAAGGGTTTGGAGGGGGAGGGAGGGGGTAAGTGGGGGTAACTGAGGCAGGTGGGTGGAGGGATGGAGTGGAGGGGTGGGGAAGATGTTCCAGAGAGGAAATGAGTGGGCGAGAGGGAGCGAGAGACCACCAGAGACGAATTTGGTGGTGGTGGTGCACCGGATGGGGCAAACAAAGGTGGAGATGGGGAAAAATAAGGGTCGCCCAGAGGGTTCGCAGGTGAGGGAGGGGTGATGGAGCCACGGAGGTCATAGAGGCTGCTGTACAGGGGTGTGGTGGGAAGGATTGGGAGAGAAGAGGGACGTGGCGGGCCCAGTTTGGGCCGATCTGAGGGAGAAATGAGTGGACTTGGCGCTCGCCGGCGTTGCGAGTGATGCGACTCTGCCTTGCGGGACTCCCGGCTGGGGATGAACTGAAATTCCAAAGCTTTGGTGCGGTACACAGGCCTGTGTTTGGGAGAGGTTGGGTAAGGGGCATAGGCGGAAGAGGGAGAGACTGGAGAATGGGAGCGGGCCGGAGGGGGCTGAGACGTGGCGGCTGGGGGCTGAGGGGATGGAGAACGGGCCCAGTTTGGGTAGAGAGGAGGCTGGGAGGAGGCGGTGGGAGAGGGAGAGAGAGCAGGCTGAGAAAGAGGAGAGGGAGAGGGAGAGCGGGCTGACGGAGGGCTCAGGGCACCCGTGGAGTCTTCCGAGAACCTAAGGAAGAGGGGAAAAGGTAGATTAAAAAGAAAATAGGGGGGGGGAAGACAAGGGAAGGAAGGGAGACAAGGGGAAAGGAGCTCAAATATATTTCACTGTTTTCAGATTTTACTGTTTTCCTGCTCTATCACACCCCACATCGTCTTGTAAATATGCTTCGTTAAAGTGTGTTAGAACAAGAAAACTAAAACAGGTCACCAGGTCTAGGACCAGATTCTGAACTAATGATGAAGAAATATATAGCAAATAGTGTTGCATTTACCTGTGTCTGGGGAAGGACAGACAGATGAACATGGACAGTGGGATAGAAAGAAGGAACAATTTAAACACGCAAACATAGTGACAGTACACACACACACACACACACACACACACACACATACACACTGTAGACCAATTCAGAAGGCACTCCTATTCACAGTCTCATGCATTCATGTTCCAAGACAACATAATTACCAATCAGAAAGCAGGCAAGGGCGGTGCAAGAATCCATTCCGGGATCATCACGGGGTCAGAAAGTTGCAAGATCATGCAAGATCTTTACAGACACAACCACTAAACAAACTTGTGCAGGCATTTATCTAAGGTGCCATATGTGGCTTTATTAATAGTCAGCAAAACTCTCAGTAACAAACATAATATTAGAATTTGTTATGCACAATAATCACCTGATAATCGTTATCGCAATATCGGTCTCTGCAATACTGATGTTATAGAAGGCTGCAATATGCAAATAAGCCTCTAACCAATCACAGTGTTTCTGACAGGGTGACCAATCACAGCTCCAGGTGAGTTACAGGGTGTTCTTCATGTATTCCAACAAAAGTCTAATTACTTCATACTTTAACCATTAAGGGCACTAACTGGCTGAAAGGTCCTTATTCTATGTTTCACTTCGATTTAATTTGTCCAGGAGATTTGTGTGGGTTTGTGCACCAGAAATGTCATTCATAATTCATCATTCTTACCACCTTACAACCTCTGTTTATCCCTTAGAATTAGACAGGCGGTTTTTATCACTGTGCCTTTAAGACTCTAAGGGGCTTCAGCAGGAATGGGTGGGGCTAAACTGCTGTAGGCTGAGTAAGGAGATATACTTAAATAGGCTGGTTTTGTGACATAAAGAAATGTATGTGGACTGAATTGTTGGGGGAGTGAATGAGCAAAGCTCATGCACAAAATACCAAACCTGTCAGTGTTGATATTTTTACTTTTACACCCTTCTCATCTTAAACACAGGCTCGCTTCTCTCTCATGGGCCTCAAAAGAGGAGAGACTTCTGAGGAGACCATAAACATGATCATCGATTACATTTAGATTTTTTCTGCACTGTTTCAGTGAAAACAAGGATCTTGTACTTAATAGCTGCATTGATTGAAAATTAAATAAATAAAAAGCCGGTCTCTGACTTTAAAGTTATCTACATGCATGCTGGCCCATGAAATGTTTCAGGCTTCATTTCTAAATACCATTAAATGAAGCGCAACACTCCTGAATAAGTCCAGACACCGGACTGAACACTGTAATAAAACAAACAAAGTTCCTGCAAATGTCTTCTTCAAACAGTCGGCCTCTTCTCATCACACAGCAAAGGCATTCAGTTTACGGTTGGACAGCGTGCAACACGCATGCATTCAAACATTCATGTTAATCATATTTATATATTAATAATCTTGACATGCATGCATTATATAACAACATTACTAAATACACACTAGGGCTTTACATAATTTCTCATTTAAATATTCTTATTTACACCAACAACTAATTTTTTTTTTTAGTCAAAAGTATTTTGAATAAATTAATTGTTTAATTAATTCATTATTATTATTATTATTATTATTATTATTATTAGGGCTGCACAATAACCTGTCTGCTAATCATTATTGTATGTGATGCCTTTTAATGTACATTTAATATATTGAAATGCATCACCATCACAATATGTAACAGTATAATTGCAATCCTGATATTTCTTTTTTCTTTTTTCAAGTTACTAATCTTTGATTGATTGGTAAATTCAGGAATAGTCGGGAATTGCAGGAATGGTGCCATGGCCATCCCTTGACTAGACGTTACTTTAATAGTACAAGGAGCTAAGTAATATGGAAAGGGGAGTGGAAATCTGTGGTTAAACATGGGTTAAGAAAACAGGCCAAAGTCTAGTGCTGAAATGTGTCCATTTCCGGTGATTTCTTCCTTTCAAAAGAAAAACCAACATAAGCCAGTGTCTTTCTTAGGTTTGCGACTAAAAATATCACTAAAACGGCAAGACAACATCCATAGAAAAGGAACCAAGCAGGCAAAATAAGTCCAGGACACAAACCACACATGCATGCAGACACCCACACCTAATGCAGAGATCTTCTCTATTTCTCTCTCTTTCTCTCTCTCTCTCTCTCTCTGTCTCTCATCCAGACACACTCAAAGTCTGGAGCCCCCTCATTTCTTTATATTTTGCTTTGGATCACTTTATTGGTAAAGAAATACTAACTTATTCCTGTCAAACTGTCTTATCTTTGGTATATTGAGTAGTTTAAATATATTCTGATATATTGGATATTCTGTCCATATAGTGCAGCCCAGCTCTTGAATGTCCTCCATGTTATGTGTGATTTAATTATGGATCGACAGTCAGATCTAAAAAAGTATAAATATAAAAGCTCTAATTGTACAGATGATGGCATATCAACTGTATCCTTGAATAAGAATTAACTTGAACTGTTAAGAAGAGTGTATATGAATATGTTAGACTGTTCATTGTTTAACATTCCAAACCACACTGGTGTGACGGTTCGCTTCAGTGGAAAGTAGTGGTGCAACGGATCAAAAAAATCACGGTTCGGATCAGTTTTCGGATCAGCAAAAAAAAGACGAGACAAATGAAACTGTTCATTTATTTAAGTATTTTGGCCCATTAAAAACATTCCACGCAATTATATAACGACAATATAGGGCATAATTATTTCCTTTAATGTGGACACAAGCG
>JBBPDE010000026.1:4023665-4034955 GCA_037974605.1 Nannopetersius ansorgii | reverse complement strand
TGTGTGTGAAGGTGTGTAGATGTATGATGGTGTGTGTGAAGGTGTGTAGATGTATGATGGTGTGTGTGAAGGTGTGTGTGAAGGAGTGACTGGTGTTCCCTCTTTTCTCCTCCTTTCTGTTTGGATTTTGTTGATTAATACTTGATTTCATGCTGTGTTTTGATTGGCTGGTCAGTAGTCACAGATCACAGCAGCACAAACACTGTGACGTTGGTTTGAACTATTTTCTCCTGAGGAGTGTTTCTGACCGAGTTGTGAGAGCTGAAGTCCAGCTGCCACACAACAGGGTTAGTTTAAGACTTAACAGCCAAGCAAACAGTGAGAGAAAGCAATGCAGCCTCAAAAAGAGCCAGAAATCTGCTCCTATCAACTTCACCAACAGGTTTGAAACATTACCACTCTGTGCTTTTGCCTGGATTTTGCTGAAAAATGAAGCTAAAAGTGTTTTCCTTAAAGAAACATTCTTTGTAATGTTTTCTAAAATCCTAACTATTCTGAGAGCAGAACTTGTGTGTGAAAAATTCACACTTCTCTGGTGCTGGATTCCACTGTGGCTGCATGAAAACAACCCAGGTCAGCAGGAATGACTGACAGTGTCAACCACAGCAGGCAGCTGCCGAGTCCTCGCAAAACAACACAAAAACAAGTAAACAAAAGAGAAAAGAAAGAATTAGAGCCTGAGATAAAACAAGGGTTGACACAGGTGCAGCTTTTCAGAGCTGGAGGGAGCCACAGGACCCGAAAACATTCTGGACTGAGGCCGAGTTTGACCCGTTTTGTGTTCAGCTGGCTGAAAATAATAAAGTAAGTAAAGTGGTCCCTTATAGTCTCACATGAACACACAGCAGCACAGTGTGAAATATCTTCTCTGTACGTAACCCATTCACTAAGTGAAGCAGAGCAGTGTTTGGGCAGGGAACCTTGCTCAAGGGTACCTCAGTTGTGCCATTATCAGTCATGGGATTTGAACCCACAACCTTCTGGGCCACCAGCTGCCCCATATTACATCAAGCTGTTCAGCTCATATATCACCTATTTAGTTTGTCCAGACTTTAAAAAAAATGGATACCAAGTTCTGTATAACAGGGTGGCCTTTGGAGGCGGGGCTCCAGAGGGAGTGGGAGGAGCCTGAGAGGTTCAAGTCAAGTTCAAATTTCAAGTCTGCTGTATTAAGTCCTGAACGTGTTTTTAAAGTGACCCACAAACACTTGCAAATTAAAACAGTAAAATAAAAATAAAGAGTATAAATGGAGAGTGTTCCAAACGTGTTCCAAAAGAATATCTTCCAAACGTTTAAATTTTATTATATCATTTTTCATTGTTACATCTTTACAGTGAAACAGTAATTAAGACTTAAACTAACTGTGTTACTTACAAACTCTAAAAAGAGGATGGTCATTGGAGACATAGGGCAAAAAGGAACATTACATCTTTTTTTTATCACTGATGTTCTAGATGTAGAAAAGAAGTAAAATACATTGTGTATACAGTACAATCAAAACATTAAGTTATATTAAAGCACCATGTTTAGAGCATATTGAAATAAATATAAATATTATATTGGCCTTTTTTTTGTACACTGAGGAAACGCCGGACACAACACCACAAACGTCAGTTTAATGTCCACTTCTGCTCTCTTGAAAACTCGTAAGAAAAAAAAAAATACTCACAAATATGCCTTCCAGTCGCTAATGAATAGGAGTTAAAATGCCATATACATCATGCAAAGTAGGTAGAAAAGTAGTGTCAGAGCTACAGCAAACTTCCGTCCTGATCCTGGCTTCCTAAGGCTCACGGAGAGGTTAAAAATGGACCAGCGCTTGAAAACCCGCGTGCAGAAGACTCGCCTTAGGACCGTATGAGCTGTAAACTCGGACGAGGATTCCGGGAAAGAAAACAAAATAAAAATATCCCTCCATGTCAAAATGTACCATTACTATCGTGATAGAAAAATAAAGACACGAACAGACGCTCAAAATGTGTCCAGCATAAACGCTGTAGAAAGACTACAGTACTACAAAGACTAAAAGGTCGTGACGTCCTGCTCGTAGGTGCTCTCCAACACGCGGCGAGGGAGTGAACGCTTCAATATATCTGCATGCATTCGAAGTGAAACAGCGCTCACTACAGAGAGAGGGAAAGCAAATTAGAAGTAGAAGCAAATTAAAAATTAAAGGATAATTAGCCTCTGTGCTTAGAATTTCATGGGCCTATGGTTTCCCCAGACACACACACACACACACACGCACACACACGCACACACACGCACACACACGCACACACACGCACACACACGCACTCGGGGTGTTCTCGCTCAAGAAACAGCTGCAAGCGTGCACTAGCTTTCACAGAAAACATCTGAATTTCGTAATATTCCAAATGATCTTTTACAGGGTAGTTAGCTAGTTAGCTTGCTTGTCACAATTCATGCTGGCATTACTCGGGATCACCCTCAGACAAAAGGACCCACAAATGTGTGTGTATTAATGAAGTGTTTGGGCTTTAGATGCTCGTGGAAATGGATAAACATGATGACTGCGCATGTGAGTCCAGGACGAGGCGTAAACTGTTCGAGCCGATGGAGATACCTCGTGTGTCACAGCGACATCCTCCCAGAGGATCCGGCCTGAAATACAGGATGACTAATGTACTCACTTTTCATGTGCTGCACCTTCATTTGTGCATTACTGACTGCAGTTCAATTTGGCACAGCAGGGCTGGCACAGGAGGAGGAACACAGATTAAAAAAAGGGCGGCGGGGGGGTCTTCTACCTTGGTCCATGAACAGACCTAATCCAACATGCCACACATGCTTAAGCTCTACATCTTTTGGAGAGAAAATAAACCCCAAAACGTCCATTTAAACAGGTGAGTACACCGGGTGCGGAAAAGGAGATCCACAAGACAGATCAATATCCCCATCATGTGGCTGATCTGAACTACTATATAAGAACTGCAATGGTTTACATAAACCTACTACACAATCAATCCATTCCTGGGTGCCAATGAAATAATTCTTATATATTTTACATGGTATACAAAACAAAAAAGCTTATCAGAAATGCTAAGCACAATGAGAGAGAGAGAGAAAGAAAGTGAGAGAGAGAGAGAGAGAGGGAGAGAAGGAGAGAGAGAGAGAGAAAGAAACAGGGAGAGAATGTATTTGCATTGTCAGAAATATGAGTTTAGGAACGAGAATCATTAAAGTTTCCTCATTTAATCCGTATACTGCAGATCCAGGTCCACTGTACCGTCGGTTACCACAAGCCTAAGTCTCTTGGGCTTGCGGTCCGTCAGAGAGGTGTTTTGTGAGTGAGACGACGGGAAGTGATGGGAAATAACCGAATGGCAACCAGGCTGCCCATGCTGCTGAGGGTCCTTACTGGTCTGCTCCGGCAGGCCATTAGATTCTACAAAGTTCCCCACGGCGGGAGAATGTGAAATGTTCGAGGGGGCGCAAGGCTCTAAAATAAGCCGCCCCTGGGTTCCAGAGGGCTCCATGAGGCAATGGTAAGTGTAATTTGTGGGCACGGATGAAGAGTAGTTCAAACATTCCCCATCATCACTGTAGTCCAGGGTGACGGAGTGGTCACCGGTGAAGTTGACAACGTAGGACGGGTGAGCTGACTGATTGCACACGAAAGCGGAAGGCTGAGATTTGGTCACCGGAATGTTCTGGGCTGCTGAATCTCTATAGCCCACCTGGGGGCTTCCGTGTTGAGAAATGGCAGACGAGAGCGAAGAGCTGTAATTCATGTCTAAGGGATCACAGTGTGAGAAGCAGAGATTTCTGTCGAGAGGAAGAGAGAGTTGAGAGTTCTGGCTGGGCGCTACCACAGCGTGGGGCTTATCCTGCCTCGTGTTTTTACCAGGGTGTATGCTGTGACTTTGGGGGCCTGGATTAGATGAATAAAATGTTGGAGGAATGTTGGAACTACTGTTAACCCTGTGGTTTTGTGGCTTTTCAACAGGCGTGGTCTTCGTAGCACTTGTAGTTTTGTTGGAGCTGAAAAAGTAAACGGGGTAAACTCTATCAGTCTGCGGATGGAGCTTAGGTAGTGCCTTGTTTGGCGTAACAGTCTTTGTGTCTTTTTTGGAATTTTCAGAGTATCTCGGATATCTGGTTTGAGAACAACTGGCTGACAAATCTTTGTGACTGCGTGAACCCGATGGACCTGGATTTGAGTCAGAAAGGTCAGTCTTGGTACTTTGAGGCTTTGTGGAAAACATCTTAATATCATTTACTGAAGAACTTTTACAAACATTTTGACCATGTCCTCCTTCACTTTTCACCAAACTGTTGGGGCCCTGGAAAAGTACGGGCTTCTTCTCGCAGCCACGGTGGAGTGCACTGCCAAGGTTGAGAGGCCCTGGCAACTCTGAGCACACAGTGGCTTTGCTTCCTGTATGAATTGAGTGGAAGGGTTTAACAGGGTTACCCTGTGATCCAGCATTGTATAGGTTTTGCGAGGACTGGCCTAAAAAGAGAGGCTGTGATTTATTAGCAGAGCTAAGGACTTGGTGCTGCCCGTTGGGTTTGTCCTTTGACTGGGCTGACAGACTCCTCGAGGCATCATGAAGAAGCTTATCCTGAGACTGTGAGAGTGGGCGAGAGTGGGGTGGCACCGTCTGCTTCGCGTTTGAAGATGAATTAAACATGATCAAGTCCCTTTGGTTGCCTAATATTTTATCCGCCAAGCAAAGTGGTGTTACGGATTCTTCCCTGGTCTGGTGAACCACATTACGTTTTGACAACACAGCATCAGAAAAGAACATATTTCGTTCAGAGTCTTTCACAGGAGCAGAGGTTGTTGCAGGACAAAATGTCTTTTCTTTGGAAGAGTAGTATGGTCCGCTGTTTATTGATGTGGGTTCTTCTCGTGTAAGGCCAAGGTCTGGGAAACTCAGGTCTTCAGCAGTACTAAAGCTACTCCCTGGGCTCGGGGAGCCGAGGTAAGGGGTCTCAGGGTTCCATCCATCGGCTGGACTTTGAGAGAAGGGGCTACTAAAGGATCCTGTGTTATGCGGCTCTCCAGGGCAGTAGTCTGTTAACGAACTTTGTGCTTGTGTTTGATCATATCCTTCGAGATTCAAACACTGAAAATCTAAAATATCCTCTGAATAGTTCGAAAAGGTGCATTCCGTGGTGAATGGTGACGTGGGAGGAGACAGGGGCTTGGACTGAATCTGACAGGAGGTAGTTCCACTAGCGCAAGCGGCCATGCATTTTTCTGATGGCGGCTGCTGGCTCATGGCTTGAAGTTTGGAGAGGCTTTTGTTGATCTGTGATAAGTTGTGACTCAAGCAACTCGCAGTCGTAATTACTCCTCCTGTCTTAGGCTTCTCTGTCCTTTCAGCCTGCTGCGGTGCATCCGTTTCTCTTCCTCTCCCTCTAAAATCCAAACTGCTACTTAGACGGGCTGCATCTGTCAGTCCTTCTGTGTATGGAGAGTTCAGGGACAACGGTGAAAGAGATAACGCCAGAGGTAAAGGCTCTGAATTTTGCACACCTTTAGGGACCTCCCTAATCCTTTCATTGCTGCTAGCTACTGTCTGATGTTGACAAGGAGACAGACATTCCACCTTTACTTTACGGGGGGAGGTCTGTCCGAATAGTGTCCTCTCGGGGGGCACGCATGTTGGAATTCTAGGCTCGCTCAGCACAGAATTTTCTGGTCCCTTGTTTCCATCTTGTTTCTGAGCTTCGCTGTCCTCCACCTCCCATCTGCCCTCAGCTTTGCGGCGCAGTCTAAGCAGAGGCAACGGTTTGATGTCTGCCGCGTCAGCCTCCTTTTTGAGGTCTTTCAAAAGCAGGTTCTGATGCCCAGGCATCCGAAAAACTTCGCTTTTACCCTGAAGAGCCGTTTTTTGTCCACTAACCTGCTTTTCGCAATTTATGTTAGGAAACTGAAACCTTTTTTTACGTCTTTTCCTCGGCTTGACTGTGCTTTCTTTTCGACAATGTTCCAGGACGTCTTGAACCGCTTTAGTGGCTTGCTCCAACCCAACACTCTTGTCTGCCTCTCCATGACCCCGAATCCTCTCCATTTCCAAATTTAAAATTGCGACAGAATCCAAAATAGCTTTAAAGGGGTCGATCTCATTTGTGCATGATTCTGCATCTCCTGATTCAACTGCACCATCTCCCTTAGAGCCACCCTCCATTTCCCATTCCATTCCTCTCTTTCTCTTCAAACGTATTTTTAAATTATTGCTCTGCTCATCATCTGTGTTAACCAAAGATTCTGCTGCATTCGCTTGATTATTAAAATCTAGCGTATGTTGCTCACCTTGTGCTAGCATTTCTTTTTGACGGTCATCTTGTCCCTCTTTTTTTCCCTCCTGTGTCTCTTTCACTGCATCATCACACTCTCCTATGCTTCCCAACTCAGATGCAAGCCTACTCTTCTGCATCATTCTCTTCTCCACCCGCAGGTTATTCATTCTTACTCGGTCTCGGAGTATTCTGGCATGGCTTTGTACTAAGGCCTTTCTAAGGCCTTTTCTGGAGTGTAGCCTTTTCAATGCTACAGTTTTCGACGACCTGGCTGTAGTGCACGTCTCTGATCCTACAATCTCAGCCGAGTCTAAAGGTAATATCTGACCTTCATAAATACTGCTGCTACCTTTAGACACGGGTAACAGACTCAGTGTGGTCTCCACCCTAGTTACAGCTGCATCCTGATCTGGTTCGTGTTCAAGAGCCTCTCGAAATGCCCGTTTCTTGAGAGGGATGCTGCTCTGGGAACTGTGGTCCAGAGTACCCTTAACTGGAGAAAAAGTCTTGGATGAGAGAGCAGTAACAACCGACCCTCTCCTCTTGGCCATTTGTGCTCCTGACTGGACAAGTAGGGCCTGTGCGTTATTAATGTTCTGAGCAACTGCCTCGTTCGTCTTCCCTAGATCACTGCCTAGATTCAAGTCCTTCTTCTCATCAGCAGTAAAGGTCCTCAGTCTTTTAACATACTCACTGTCTTTTTTATGCAGAGTCCGTCGGGAGACATTCCTGAGTACACTGTGGTACCCCCTGCCATCCTGAAACCGGCTGATCATTTCGCTGCTTAAACTCTTGAAAACATCAGACAAAATGACTCTTGCCTCCTTTATCACGACAGGTTTGCTCCCAAAATGTAACACAGTGTCTGTCCTCTTTTGCACATTATCTTCAGTTTGGCCCATCATCTCTCCCTGCCTTTCAAGTCTGCTCTCTTTCTTATCGTCCCCTTCAGCTGTGCCTTTCACACTGTCTTTTGTTTGACCTTTTGCGGCAAGCCCTCCTTTCAGAACACCAGCCACTAACTCGCTGTCTTCTTTTGAAGCTTTCTCGATGACAGCACCAGCAGAACTAGCAGCAACCTCTGTATCGCTACTTTCTTTCTCTTCTACAATTTCCTGTCTTTCATTATTCCCCTTGTTACCCACTTGTACTTCCTCCACTTCTTTCCCAGCATCTTGTTGTGTAACAGCATTCTCGTTACCTACTAAATTACAGGTCACTTTCAACCCGTCCGCACTTCCTATGTTGACTGGTGTAAAGTACATTTCCCTCACCCCTTTTCTACGTTCAGCTCTAGCGACCCCTTTACCTCCTTTGCACCTTGATTTTTGCGGCTCTGAAGCCACTGGTGTGGGATCTGTGTCTTTTTCACCGTCTGCCTGTCCCTGATCTGCCACACCAGTTGCTGGCTCTCCCGGGAGAGACACTCTCACCAAACTGACTTTTACGAAACGCGTCACCCCTGAAGGGAGAGAATGAGGAGAGTGACGGGAGGAAGAGGGCAAGGAAGAGGCAACACTGATCGTGCCAGAAGCAACAGAAGGTGTCTGTTTTTCTTCTTTCTCCCCTGAGGTCTCTGAAGCAATCGGGGAACTGAAATCCCCATCCTTAGCAGCATCAGAGCTTGTGATGTGTTTCTCGCCGTCAGCCATCTCCTCGTGACAATCCCCAAAGCCACGCTGCTCTGCTTTTGTGATCGTCCTGAGCATCCGGGGCTGTAATGATTTGTCTTTATTTACTCCACTCCTACTGGTGTATCTTTTGCTGAAATGTGACCCATCTCCTCTGACTGAAATGCATCGGATGCCTTTTCTGGCCCCATGGCTGCCTCCCTTTTGAGGAGGATGACTTTTGGTGCCCATATGGAGCTTAGATGCGTGTCTGATAATTTTGACTCCCTTTTTGTTTAGTTTAGACCTGTCAAAAGCTCGAACCCCTCTTAGACGATTGTGAAGCATATTCCTAGTCCTTGAAGAAATAGCCATCTGGCGAACAACTCGGACCGCTGCAGTGCCCAAGGTCCTTCCCTTAGCTTTTGGGTTGCCTTTCTCACAGGCACTCGTGACTGATGTTAAACTGAATGGTTTCAAGTTCAGTTCAGAAGCAGTCTTGTTGCTTAGTATGTTGTTAGAATAGTCCTGGCCTTCCTCACCTCTCTTTAGTTGAACATCCGTGAGTGCTGGAGGGCCCAAACTCTTGTCTCTCCACTCTAGTTTTGGCCTCTCACTCTCAATCCTTTGCAGAAGAGCTCTTTCCTTGCTGGCAGGGTCCTTGCAGCTTAAGAGGAAGTCCAAACTGTGATTGTACAAGCTAATGCTTAAGTCCTTAAGATTGAAATGAGACCGGGATGATATGAGGAGATATTGTCGACTCTTCTGCCTGGCTCGCCCCTCCCTCTTCCACCTCTTCGCCTTTGTCATCTTACCACTCACTGCAGGGGCGTTTCTCTTCATCTGCTGGGAAAAGGAACTCCTCACAGAGCAAGCTGCGAGACGGGGGAGAGCGGGAAGAGAGTTAAAAGCTGGATAAGAAGAGTGAAAACAGGCAGCGCATAAAGAAAGAAATTAATCACTAGAGTATAAGATGCTTTACGAATCTTTCACTTCTTACATTCACTTTTTACATTAAATTTCACACGTTTTTGCAGCAGCCTCATGCCAGTCTAAAATCTCAGATACCTTGGTTT
This sequence comes from Nannopetersius ansorgii, assembly GCA_037974605.1. Classification (NCBI taxonomy): domain Eukaryota; kingdom Metazoa; phylum Chordata; class Actinopteri; order Characiformes; family Alestidae; genus Nannopetersius; species Nannopetersius ansorgii. Next base: position 4,025,992 of record JBBPDE010000026.1, on the reverse strand, counting down.
AAATCTACAAATGCATAAATGTACAGAAATTACCATCAGGATGGAAATACCTGGATTAGCAATAGTGAGAAACGGAGTGTTGTTCCCCTTCTCTCGGTTGAGCCGCAGATCAGTCTCTCTGAATTTGTATTTCTGGCTCGGATCACTTGGGCCGACGAATTCTGGAAGTTTCTCCAGTCTATGCCTGAAGAATCCTTCTCCCCTCCTAGATAAAAGTGATCACACTGAATGATGCCAAAATTGCTTGTTACAACATGCATGAATTTTAAAGAAACAAAGCAATTAATTGCCACAAATGAGCATACGAATGACAAAATTTTGATAAGAGTATAATGAGCCTGGCACAGACATCTGCCACCGATCCACACCCACTTGTGGCACCTCACCTCTCACAGGTGCAACATTCACACATCTCATTGTCCTCCCCAAAAAAGCTGTCGCCATAGTAACAAGTGATCTCCTCCCCAGGTGAGATGGGTCGCACCACTTTCACACACGCTCCGTTCCTATCCCCAGGTACAAACTGGCACGGAAAATGAGGAGGGGCAAAAAGACAATGTTAAAATCTCTGCATCATAACAGTGGCAAGGTTTAACTGTAACAGTAAGTCCAAAAGAAAGAGAAAAGGTTCACTTACCTTGCAATTCGGCCTGCAGTCTGCAACCAAGAAGCAACAATAAGCATCAGTGAACAGACTGTATCACATTCATACTCTTAGGAATCAATCAATCAATAACCAGTATTGTGAACAGAGTGTCCTTTTGCAGCAGTGTATCAAATGACTGAACAAATATTGTGTGCACATCATGTTTGTGTCCAGTTCTCACCATGGTTAATGAAGGCAGCGGGCCCAAGCCACAGCTGTGCACATTGCTTACGCGTCGAGTACATAACACTGAAATCATTCACTCCTGTCCTCAGCACAGCACTGTCTGCTGGACTCAGCTCAGCTATGCAGCCTTGCAGAACCTCCACACGCTCTCCGACAGACCTGAACCAACCCACAATCACACACACACACACACACACACACACACACACACACACACACACACACACACACACACACACAAAATGGATATTATAAGTCTTTCAGCAAAACAGACAAAAATAGTTTGTATTTTTAACAACCAGTTGTGATATTCTAGATGAAAACAGATTCACCCTCCAAGAAACATGCAACTATTACTAATTCTCAATTGTATTTTCATGAAAGGTTGTTTGTTGTGTTTGTTGAAATTAAACTAAACACTCCCAATGAATCTGGTCCTGAGGTTAATGCTCATTATGGTCATATAAAGAACTGCAATTAAAATGACTTGTTTTGTTCGCTGTGTGCAACTGCTAAAGTACAAGTCTAAATTGGCTCTGACTACCCAATTTGCTTAAATTTTTTTTATTTTCCATGCATTTGCTTCAACCCTACTGGTAAAAACACACCTAATTTATATTCTGTTTGCTGTGAAACAGCTAAAGAAAACAGCGACTAAAATACTCGCTTTCAGGTGATTATGCAATACTTGTGACAGACTGCGCTTCGAGACGCATGATTAAACTCTAGATTACACTTTCCCTTGATTAACACATTGAGTACAGTGTAAACACTGAACAGTGCTGGGTGGGGGAACTCCAGGACCAGCTTTAGAACCACTGGTCTAAACACATGGATGGTAACGGAACCAAATTCAATTCAATTTTATTTAAATAGCACTTTTTAGAAGCCAGAATTTGGTAATACAAATTCAACCTGACATTTTTAAACTAAATTTTTAAAAAAGTATGGATATGATGGATGGATAAACAAGGTTTTCTCTGTGATTATATGAATCATTTGTGAATGAATGTATAAAATGAAGGGTGGAGTCTCACCAGTGCCTTGTTGCTGTGATTCTGGCCCCGTTGGTCTCTGAGGAATATCGGTCACACGACTCGATCTGCACACCGCTGTCCAACAGGAAGGCAGTGAGATACCGATACATCTAACAGAGGAGGAATAGGACATACTCAGTCAAAAATAATATACAAATAAAATTGGAATTCACTACTTTTCATTTTATTTATCTCTGTAAAGCACACTGAATGACATCTGAATAAGATAAAATGCTACCTAAATAAATGTGCTATATATGTGATATCTAAAACTCTGCACTATATATACTGTGATATCTAAATAAACTGTGCGCTATATATAATGTGATATCTAAATAAACTGTGCGCTATATATAATGTGATACCTAAATAAACTCTGCACTATATATAATGTGATACCTAAATAAACTCTGCACTATATATAATGTGATACCTAAATAAACTCTGCACTATATATA
>JBBPDE010000026.1:4002769-4020088 GCA_037974605.1 Nannopetersius ansorgii | reverse complement strand
ATCAACAGTGATCCGTTGCACCACTAAACATATGGTCTCTTATGTTATTAAATATATAACGATAATAATACATTTTATTTGTAGGCACCGTTTCTGGCACCGTACAATAAAACAAGTGCTACAAACAGTAAAAACAATCATTACAGACACGATTAAAAAGCATATTAAATTTTACACCATTTAGACATTGCAGATGAATCAGAGAGAGAACGCACACTTGAACAGATGAACAGGTTTTGAGTGAGGATTTAAAGTGTGAAAATGAATTGATGTTTCTGAGGTCGGCTGGTAGTGAGCCCCAGAGCCGAGAGCGGCTGAAAGCTCTGCTCCCCACAGTGGTAAGATGGGCAGAAGGGACAGTCAAGTGGATGGAGGAGGATGATATGAGCTTACGGGAGGGAGAGGCAATCCGAAGGAGGTTGAATAGATATGGAGGGGCAAGGCTGTGAATGGTCTATGGACACGTTAACACATTATTTGTTTAACGCCAACAATTATTTTAAAAACTTTTATTTTGAAAGGGCACTGCTTTTTTTTGTGCACGCAGTACACAACGTCTTGGCTGGCTTTCACAGGGATCAGGCATCCCATTACTTCTGTCCATATTATATGGACAAAGGTAATGGGACGCCTGACCATTACACCAGCAGGGACTTTAATGACACTGCATTCAGTGTCCTACTTTCCTCCTTTGCAGCTGCTATAATGCTCTGGACTCTGAGAGGAACTTGTTTTTCTATAATAAACTAGATAAAACGTGAATGCCCTGCAGTGGCAAATATCTTCTGTTTTATATTTTATCACATTAATATATACATTGAGATTTACAGAAATATTGCAACCGTGTTAAAGGGAACACTGCTGTTAAAAAGCTCATTAGTTTAAAGTGTTTAAACCAAATGTTATTACACTTTTGTTCACACAGCACTACTTTAAAAACGAAAGTGCGCAGTACACTACTTTTGGCTTCATTATTTAACTTTGCATATAATGACGTGATTAATCGCAATTTCAAATTTTAATCGCTAATCTCAGTTTATACACCAGTCAAAGGGTTTTGCACACTGCAGGTTTTCACCACTTTTCAATTTATTTCATAAACTGCAGATTTCTATTCTGGCTAAACACAGTTTCCTTTCTAAGCTGAGAGGATCTGTAACAGTGCAGGTCTGACTCCTATTAACTCCGATTAAAGAGTCAAATTCTATATCCTTTAACTTTAAATGCACTTAATAGCTCCTTAAATATCCAACAGTCTAGAGATTCACATTATCATTAATATTATAGCAGCTGGGTTTTAATAGGTCAGAAGGGATGAATAAAAATGACACTTTCTGGCTAAAAAAGGGTGAAAATACTGTAAATGTATTTGTTAGCAAATAATACAGAGCGTATTTTGAGTAAATATTAGTAAGCAAATCTCAGTGTGCCAAAAATTTTACTGGAAGCGCGTGTATACATTAGATATATATCACATAAATACACACATATATATACATATGTCACTCATTATGGAACTGAGCGTGTGTCCAACGCTGGATGCAGCTCAAAGGCTCGATGTCCAACCTTTCAGAGCCTCAGAAGGCAGAATTGTAAAGAAGGAACCTGCAACCAGCCTGCATTTCAGACACGACTGCCTTCCTCTGACCTCGGAGCTTGCCGCATCTGTTACGCCTCAGACACAAACCTCTGCCCCTGAATCTTTTATTGATTTTCTACAAATTCTTTATTTCGTTTTTTTTTTTTATTTCGTTTTTTCATGCACAATATTTTAACCCTATTCCTATAAACCACGTGTAATGGCCTTTGTGTATTATAATGGACTACATAAATAAACTTGAACTTGACTGAAAATTTTAAATACTCGGGTATTCACTCGCTGCGATGGTATCCGGCTCCTTAGGCTATTTAGGCACTGACCCTAGTCAGAATTGTGATGAAGGAAGTTGCCAGCAAGTGCAGTTGACATGATTTGATTTCAGAAAGGACTGCTTTTCTCTGAACTCTGAGTTTGCAGCATTTAATGTTTCAAATCCAACCCATATATATCAAGGAGTGTGCAAATACGCAATCCGGTGTTTCTCCAAGGGTATATTAAATCCTGTCCCCATTTTTGTTGCAGCAACAGCCTCTAGTCCTCTGGGGTGCTGTGAGGACCTGATTGCCATGGGAGCGTTAGTGATGCCAGGCACGGAGCATAAACAGCACTCTAGATCCTCCCAAAGGTCCTGGATGGAGCTGCATCACTCCAGAGAACTCCACTACTCCACAGCCCAGCGGACCCCCGGGGCAGCTTTTATGCCCCCACTTGCTGTCGTCTGGCACTGGGTATTTTGACCTTTGGCTCATTTGTATCTGCTCCAGATCCTCCCATTCCACTGCTCTATGGAGACTGTACAAGCTGCAACTGAATTCACCAGCTGGAGGACATTTCTAGATGCACTATGCCGACAAAAGTATTGGGACACCTGACAATTCCACCAACAGGGATTTTAGTGACAGTGCATTTAACTACATACATTTTAAAAGATTTTGGAGTTTCTGTGGGAATTTGTGCCCATTTATTCTGTAGAGCAGACACTGATGTTGGACGAGAAGGTCTGGTTCACAATCACAGTCATGCTGGATAAGAAAAGATTCTTGCACAAACTGGGTCCACAAAGTTGGAAGCATGGCGTTGTGCAGAATGTCTTTAAGTATTAAGATTGTCCTTCACTGGAAGCAACGGGCCTAGCCCAAACCCTAAAAAAACAGGTGTCCCAATACTTTTGTCCATGTAGTGTGCTTCAGGAGAGATAAACAGGTGTGATCCCTGCAGGAGGGGTGGAGACCACTGGTTTAGGAAAAAGTGCAAATCAGCTGACGTCCATAAACACACGTACGGGCTTCGCTCCTCTTCTGTCACCTTCACCCGACTGTAAACACTCGCGGTATTACACACCTGCAGCAAACAAACTTCTCATACCTTTGTGGGACCACATTTGTAACATGTTTGTGAGCAAAAACCTCGAAACGTCGACGCGAAGCTCAAGTTAGTGTCTTTTTTTAGGAATTTTACCGTTCCACCTTAAAAAACAATGCAGCCCTAACGTGGAGCCCTGCGCGAGCGCCCGGTCGAAGTGCTGCAGTTTTTAAGGTGGACCAAGAGAGTTCGAGAAGGAAGGCAACTTCAGCTTCGAACGGCCTCGGTTTGACATAAATGCGATTTTTATTTACAAATATGTGCATCAAAGACTCGCAGGGGTCCCGAGGGACCACCACGTTCCGCCGTGCACCAAAAATATCACGTTTTTAAACCAAAAAATGCAGGACTTTACCTGACGGGCTGTCGTCCAAAACACTGCTGGGTATTTTGGTAGCTTTAGCTTTAGCTTAGCTTTAGCCTCACGACCAGCAATTATTGTTTTCCTCCGCTTCGGCAGCCCCCATATTCCTCTTAAATTCCTCTTTACGGATCTCACGGCACTGTTGCACCGCAGAATGAAGAAAATAGATGCTAAAAATCAGGCGAAATGCTGAAATTTAACGCAAATGTTTGACTAAATTTCGACCATTTTTTTCTCCAAGCTGGAAGTTGGACTCTGAATGAGGGAAAGGAGAGCACTACCAAGCCTCTTTCGCTCCAAGGCTGGCGCTGATTGGCTGATTCACGTGATTGACGTGCGCTCCCTCTACTTCCATTGGTCCGTGTTCGCACTCCTGGCGTCCGGAAACATCTGATTGGTTCTGGCTGTCCGCGGACACCCGCTAACCCCGCCCACTTTTTCTAGGGCTCAAGATGCTCCGGCCCACAAGGACATTGCTTCAGTGCAGAGGTTTTGTGCTAAAACCGCTGATATTTCTGATATAAATTACTTTTTTGAAACAAAAATACATACAGGAAAGGACAAGCAAAAATGGTATTTGAGGGCATTATTTATATGTGGACTGAATGTGATCTTAATGGTGATGCACCGAGACTAGTCTTTAAGGCAAAATCCAACTTTTTAAAATATTTATATAAATTTATACAAAGTTGTAAACATTTCAGATGTGAACAGAGTGGGTTTGGACTGAAACTGCATTTTTGAGACAGAATTGTTCACAGTGGAGGTGCGTGGAACCAGAACCTCACAGAAAGTTCTTCCATTAAATGGTTCTGGTTTCGCCGCCTGAGACGGTGTTCAATCCAGAGTTCTGAAGATTTTGGTCCTAAAACGAAACCCATTCATGGTGGAGGGATACATGCAGGTCATTGTGAGGTAAAAGAGTCCCCAAAGAAAAGTGATTTAGTTCATATTTACTATTTTACATCAACATCCATATAAACACTCAGACACGTGGAGCTTCACTGGGGGACATGGTTTGTGTTGGAGACGTCTGGTTCCATTGAACACTGGAAAGAAATCGGTCTCTTCAATCAACCGTTTCACACCCCACACACACACACACACACACACTGAATTACGGTGTGTATCCCAAACACTGAATTATAGGGAAATTTTCATTTGATCCATGTTGTATTAGTTCCATACACTTGAGTTTATACATTAACATCTGTATATCTCTAAAACAGGTCAAAATAGAAAAATATTGCTGCTTATATAAAATGGTTTATATTTTCTATTTAGACTTGATTTAGAGATTTATACATAGATTTGTATATATAAATAAAACATATACTTATTTATATATAGAAAATCAGCAAAGTGCAAATAAGCTTCAAGCTCATTTGCCTTCATTGATTACAACCAATGAACTGCAATTCTGAAAGTTCAAATGAAACCACTAAACAACGATTACAAATACACTATCTTTATTTTCTACCCGGTAACAGAAAGACGAAGATCTGTGATAGTTTGGAAAAAAAAAATACATAAAAAACAGTATACATCTTGCTTTTTTAACCCCCCCTCTTAAAACAACTGGCTTGCTTTTCAAAATCTTACAGTTAAAATGATTATAGTTCACCCAGCATCAGTGCAAGGAGGAAAAAAACATCCCTGATTGGTTGTCGAAGATAAAACACATACGTTACCTAAAATCACCTCACTGCTGTCCATCAGGTCGAAACAACAGATCAGAAAAACCAATAATAATAATAATAATTAACAATAATAATAATCCTTGCCTATCAGTGATGCTGTAATTAATATAGTAAATGTGCACACTCACAGGGAAGATGACTGATGGATAGGAGGCCTTTAATCTGGAGGCCTGAAGAGCTGACTGTAGTAACACTTACTTATTAGGTCCCAAATGTTTGGGTTTTAAAACTGCATTTTCTTTATAAACGAGACTGAGAGCTGGTCCATGTTCGCCCCACCCCCTGACAAAGGTAAACACAATTTCCCTTCCAACAACACACCCCACTTTTCCAGTGGGACTCCCCCTCAAGGACCACAGCGAAGTGAGATATGAGGAACGGCGCGAGGAGAATGGAGGAAAAACAAAAGCGAAAACACATTCAGCCAGTAACTATTGCTTATTGGCTATCGGATAACTTACCATTAAACCCAAAATCTCCCATACAGATCGCCGCTGTGGCAAAACCTCTCCAAACTCGGAATATTTCTATTGGCCCACAACGTAACGAACAGCTGGCTTACGGTGTAAAAACGCGAGGTTCTGGTCCCACAGCGACGACGTGTAGCTTCACTGTACTTTTATCAATGATCCCTGCACTGTTTTTTTTTTTCTAGCAGAAAGCGACTTCCAGTCAGCCACCACTGATAACATGAGCCTGACAAGTTTTTTCTTCTCACAGAACGGCTGTGCTACATGATTTCAGAGCGAAATCAATATCTAGGAGTGAGTGAGTGTATATATTGCCCGTTTAAGCCCTGTTCTCTGTTCCTGCTGACACCTTGCTCATAGAAAGAAAGAAAAAAAAACAACACCCTCAGCATTCTGTGTGGAGGTGGCTTTGCGCTAGAAATGATATCGTCGAGATCATGGCACTACTTCACCCTGATAAACGCGTCCCCATATCAAAAGAAAACGGTCATCCTTTAAAATACGGACCCCTAAGCCTCCATTAGGCTTAATTTTGGAAAAAAAAAACAAACAAAAAAAACATTAACTCCTGCAACCACCGCTTCAAGTGCAACCACAAAGAAATTAACATTTGTATCTGGGAAGAAAGAGGTATTTTTTTTAAAAAAGTGCCAAACCACCGTGCTGGCACAGCACATCCAGTGGCCAGCAGGGGGCAGTGTTACTGCAGGAGTCAGTCCTTGCCCTTCGGAGGGTGACGTAATGGAGAAACGGAGAGGAAAAGTGAAGTCGGAGAAGCAAAATGCGCCATCTGGCGGAATCGGTGACAGGAGTCGGCGAGGCTGGCCAGCGGATCCCCAAATCCTTCAATAATTACATCAGTGACTCCACTGTAATCCCAGTCAAACTTTAAATCCAGCCTGGCAACTCGCACACATGACAAACAGTCTGAAATAGAAGCAAAGGCGGGAGGAGCAGAGGAGAGTCGCAGAGGGAAAATAAGACTGATGTTAAAAAAATAACCCAAAGCCTGGATGGATTCCCCGGGTCAAAAGTGAAAGCAGCAAAGGTGGATAAGGGTGGGAAATAAAGCAAGAAGGAGCTCAGAGGCTCTACGCAAGAATAAAAAAGGGCGACTGGGTGGAGGACTGGCGAGACAAAGAGAGGAGCAGAGCTGGAGGAGGACAGGCAGAAGAGCCGTGTGCGACTCCACTTCTATCTGTGAAATCGGTCGAGATATGTTAAGCCTCTTCGTTCAGTTCGGCACACTGGCTCTGAATGGAAAAGGGAGGGATTCCCAGCACTGCTGATGGAGGGATGGGCATGGGGGGGGGGGTACACACATGAAGCAGGATGGTGCAGGATGTTTAAATAAACAGTTCTCTTTATTGATAATTGAGACTAAAAAAGAAAAAACATGTTTTTCTGTGATCCATCTACAAAATAAAAATAAAGAGGACAAGAACAGCTTCAGCATGATTGTTTCTGGAAATCACTGGCTCTCTAAATGGAAAAAAGAATGATGCACCTATGGCGAGCTCTTTCCCTCTTTCTTACTGCACATCCGAAGAACGCCGTCAGCACCTGCCTGCACGTTTCGGCTCTTCTCCCAGTGAAGGAGCGGTGTGTGTGTGTGTGTGTGTTTGCAGTTCATAATCAGACTACCTAATAGAGGATGTGCAGTTGCGTGTTCAGCATTAAAAACAGCACAAGGCCAGGCCCCGAAAAGTGACCGAGAGCCTCTCTCTGGACCCCTTACACACGCCCATCTCTCTTCTGGCCGCTTTCTAGCGCTTCTCTTTCGGACTAAGAGGCCGGGAAGAAAGAATGGTCAAACCAACAAAAAAACCAACAAAAAAACAAAAACAGTATAACAAACCTCACAGAGTCCATTCACATTAATAACACACACTCGCACCGCATTGCAGAGAAAAGGAAAAATAAAGAATGTGAAGAGAACAAACAAAAAAAAAAGAGAGAGAAGGACTTTAAACCCTGGGTACTGTTTTGCTTTGTTGTCATTTGGTGACAGAGGGGAAAGTAGCAGGGAGGTAGAGAGAGGGGTATGGATGGAGGGATGGAGGGCTGAAGGAATACTCCAGTGCTTTTCATAATGACCTCCGTCTGCCGCGTGCGCAGATTACCACAGTCAATTTCACGTCCTCAGGAAAGTAAAAAAACAAAACAAAACAAAAAACAATAAAATAAAAGCATAAAACCGACTTACAATAGAAACCAATGGGCAGGAGCTTCAAGGAAAGGAAAAACATTTCATACGCGTTGAATTAACCCGTTTGTCTTGATCGGCCCTAATGCCACAGATAGGCATTACCCTGAAAAGCACTGGAGTAATTCTTCACAGGGGTGGGGTTACTGGGGGCGGTCCAGCAGGTGCTATTTCTTGGCTTTTCCACCCTTGGCTGAATTGCGCGGCGGAGTGACCGGACGCCCTGAGCCCATTCCGCCGCCGCCGCCTCCGTACGTGTACAGCTTCTTATCGGCAGGCTTGAGGATCTGGCAGTGGGAGAGAACAGAGGGGAGGGTGAGCTGGGCCACTTTTCTTTAGAGCTACCATATATAGACATGTACACACACCTACAGAGAGAGAGGGAGAGAGAGAGAGAGAGAGCAGCTCAGCTCCACTGAGCATAAGAGACACACGAGCAGCACATATGCACAGAAAAATAGGTCAGGTCCATTATGCACAACAGGCATACATCACACTGCTGATAAAGGAAAAACGCGCAAGAAATGAGAGAGAGAGCAAGCGAGAGACGAGAGAGAGAGAGAAAAACAGAAGGATAGAGAGAGAGAGAGATCTAAACAATATTGAAAGCATAACAGTGCCTCAATTACATCATTATATTTTGCAACTGCCTTGTATGAAAGAGTCCCCCCCCCTGTTCACTTATAAGGTTTGTGTGTCTATGTAGCAAAACAGTCCCAATTCATTTAAACTTTTTTTTTTTTCATTTGAACATTTTCCAGTGCTGTTCCACGTGCAGGGATATGAAACAAACTTGCTGTCCACGGAAATGGATTCACTGACACAGTTGCATTGAGGACTCCAGAGTTTCTAAACATCAGATAAAGTGAGTTTGACCGAGCTGCCGGTGGTCAATAGATTGGTCACGATTACTACATTTCAACGGGGGAGTAGCTGCCGTGTACATAACTGGGGTTATTTAAACTGAGATTATTTTAACTGGCCGAACGTGATTAAGATAAAAGAACCTCTTTTACCCCCTTGAAGTCTTCTCACCACATTTGTGCGGGTTTCATGTACCAAGAACGTCGATTTTCTAACTTGTAATTTTCTGAAACAGGCAGTGTGTTACTGTGCCTTAGGATGTTTATGTAAATGAGCGCTGATCTGATTGGCCGTACTGCATTACAGCTCATTCAGAAAGCGCTCCAGTCTGGAACGGTCCTCGGGTGGGACCAAGCTTGAGCAAGTGGATGTTTGAAAATGTGTTTCCTTTCATGACATCACAGAAACTATGAACAATGAATGAAATGTCTTTGCGGCTCCAAACAGGGACTGTATTTACTCGGAAGTGACAACATTTTGAAAACGCTTTTATATGACATCAGTCTTTTAAAAACACTCTGGAGACCAATGAAGGCAAAAAGCCTGGCCTGTATTTTTAAACCTAAACAGGAGGTGGACCATAAGACTTTTCATTATGAATTAAGTCAGACATTTTTCTGACACACACACACACACACAACTGTTTATATGCAGTTCCCTCACAGATTATTCCTGAGAACTGAACTATTACTTGTTAACTAAAACCTCTGCACTAAACGCAGGAACTGCAGGTATCCTCCGCATTTTTTTTTCTTTTGGGACGTCCGGACGTAGCCTGCCACGCCCCCTTGTCCTCAGGCTGGGTTGCTAAGCGCCGCACAAAACATAAGCCCTGCAGGAGGACGAGGGGGCGTGGCAGACTAGGGTCGGACATCACAGTTTTTGTTGTGCATTTTAGTGCTAAATTATTAAGAAAAATATAATTTACTAATTTAATAACAAACGTAAATTCAGCTAGATTTTTGTTCCTGTGGAGAGAAACACAAAGAAAGGCGTGGCACGGTGAAATGCTGCTGTACTCAGAGGTGGAAGATTTAAAAGTAGCCAATCGAGAATGTTATTTATTTTTCCTTGCTGCTGATTGGCTGCTGCCCTTTGACGCAGCTGCAGTCCAGAATTTCCCCAGTGGAGCGTCTCGAGTGTTCGTGTTTTCTTAAAGCCCTATACCAAAGAAAACGCCAGTACACGGATTACAGTCCAGTCTATACAGGAATATAGATCTGTGTAAACTGTACAGTACAGATACGAGTTTAACGTTATATCTTCTTTAAGGGTAATGTATTAAGCTGAGTTTAAAATTAAATTGTGTTTTGGGAGCATATTTAGGCTTTACACTATAACAATAGGCTTTTTTTTAATCATATATTTATACCCGGTTTTCCACTATACGCGGGTGCCCCTGGAACAGAACATCGCGATAAGCAGGGGTTTACTGTTTATACACACACACTAGGGCACTAACACAAGTCGACACTCTCTGTGCGCTCACTTGTGTACACAATGCAATCTCTGCCTCTGATTGGCGGAGACCCGTTCCTTGGTTTAACAAATTATTCTAGTCCCTTCATAAGGGCGGTAAAGTTGGCGCGAGGGGAATCTAAACAAGACCACAACAAGATGAGAGACATGGCAACAGAGAAGACACACACACACACACACACAGCACAGTCACACACACACACACAGCACAGTCACACACACACACACACACACAACTACCTTCTGGAGTACAGTCAATTTTACAATTATATATTTATGCAGCCCTGCAGTGGGGTTGGTTTACCTGGAAGGAGCACATCAGCGTCTCGTCCACACTCATCATGGCTCCAGCGTTGTCGAACTCTCCGCAGTAGTTTGGAGCAGAGAACAGGGTGACCAGCTGCCTCTTAGCGAAAAACTCGTAGCCGTCCTCAACCACCTGCAGGACAGAAAGAGCTTTCATCATCTGCTCAGAGCACAGTGGAGTGGACGGGGCTCGGCAGAAAGCCGGTCACACAGCGGCCTGCGCTCTCAGATGCACAACTCTTTGTGGAAGTGCATCAAAGCAGCTTAAAACAACTCTCAGGCTTGGAAAGACCTCAGCGGCACGAGCTTTGGTCACAGTAGGGGCAGCGCTGTGTGAGGTCTTTATAAAGAAGGTGAACACGGCATGATGGAGACGGCTTTAGATTGTTTTTGGCCTTCGAGGATTTTATTTTACAAAGTTTTGATCTCCAAAGGAAAATCTGAGGCTTTATCAAAGGAATGAAACTTTAGACAGAAAAGGGAGCTCGAGTTTTCTGACCTGATGTGCCCTGCATATGAGGTCCATATCGTGCTTGTGAAGGAATTTGGCCACCACATCAGCACCGAAGGTGAACGAGACTCCACGGTCATTCTCGCCCCAGCCCAGCACATCTTTGTCCGGGTCGGCCCACAGCAGGTCGCACAGCAGGCCCTGATCCGGCACGTCCGTGGGTCGCATCACGCGCCGCACCTGCTCCATAGACTGCAGGTCTGGAGAGAGGCCTGCAAAGAACACGACCATCATCAGGTTAAAGAATTACAATCATTTAGTCGGCAAACATGCTAGGAACATGTTCTGGTGAGCGCTCTCACACACAAACTGCAGTTTCACACGGCTGCTGCCAGCTGCACACAACAGGGCTTCAAAGTGTTTACTAATCCTGCTCCTGGTGACCCACAACACTGCACAATTTTAAAGGTTGATGGATTCAACACACATGATCCAGTCTCTGACAGGGTGACCAATCACAGCTCCAGGTGACAATATCAACTTCAAAAATTAGTTGAATAGAATTACATTTTTGATGTGCCAAATCACGCTTCAAAATATCTTTCTGACTCTGATAATCAAAATATTTTTAATTGTCTTTCTGTGCAGCCCAGTACCAAATGGCTCACGGACCCATACCAGGCCTCTGGCCTAAACAACTTTGATCATCTCAAGTAATTGCGATTTCTGTGACCGTTCTAGTGGTCAGGAGTATTTTTTTATGGACTATAGTTTACTGATGGACTATAGTTTACTGATGTATGTGGCTGAGGCAATCGAAATAACCATCACTGACGTGATAATCCTCATAAGGCTTTCAAAACAATCCACAAATAAATCCTTTCACTAGAGAGCACCAGTCTACCCCATTCACACGCAGCTGCAAAATCAATACAGCACAATATAAACACATAAAAATAAAGCCCATTTCAGCACAGAAACAAGACAGAGATTAAAATAAGCATTTAGACAGCGAGACGCTGTCTGCACCCACCTCCATGGCAACAGAAAATCTTCTCATCTACGATGGCAGCCACAGGTAAGCAGTTGAAGCAGTCTGTGAAGGTCTTCCACAGCTTAATGTTATACCGTCTCTTACCTATAGAAACACAAAAGTCTCTATTTTATTGTTTCTCTGGCAAAAACACACATTTATATAACATGTCAGGTCAATGTCAGGTTACACTGCTCATTCAGAGATGATGTTTCCAGGAGGGGTGGAAATGTATACACTCAATTCTTTAGAAAAGGCTTCAATGGCGGCCTGAGCCCGTGAAGAGTAACAAAAGTGAGAGCTCTCGACACTCAGGCACGCTGCTTGAATGAAGGGGTTGTATCAGGGTGGTATCAGGTTTGGGTCTCAGGTTGAAGTAAATCAATTATCCCCCACATAAATGGAGGAAAAGCCTTATGCAGCAAAAAGTGCACAAACCACCATTATATATATATATATATATATATATACACACATACATACACACACACACATATATATATATGTCTATAGATTGCATTGTTTGTCATTCCTGCCTCTTGTGTAATAATCATAGAGTGCAACACTAGTTCTTCTGGAAGGTTTACATACCGTTCACACCATACTGTTACGTTACACTACTGTTCCGTTGTTGCAGTTGTTTGTATTGTTTTGTTTCTGCCGTAACTTGTACTCTACTGAATGTTGTTCAACACTATATGGTCAAAAGTATTGGGACACATCTGCTCCCTCATACTTCAGCAGACCAAGACATGTAGAACACCATGCTTCCAACTTTGTGGACCCAGTTTGGGGAGGAATCTTTTCTACTCCAGCAGGACTGTGTCCCAGAGCACAAAGCAGCTCCATAAAGACATGCTGGAGGAGTTCAGTGTGGAAGAACTTGACTGATCCACACAGAGCCCTGACCCTCAACCCCATCCAGCACCTTTTAGGATGAACTGGAACAGATACTGTGATCCAGACCTTCTTGTCCAACATCAGTGTCTGACCTCATAAACGCTACAGAATGAATGGAGCCAAATTCCCATAATAACTCAAATCTTGTGGAAAGTCTTCCAAGAAGAGTGGAATCTGTTATAACTGCAAATGTGGACCAACTCCATATTAAAGTTTACGTATTTGAGCGCAATGCCATTAAAGTCAGTTAGTGATTAGATTTTAATTTTAATGTAGAATTTACTTATTGTTTTTTATTTTGCACAGTCAGTAATAGGAGCGGTTCAGGATACATTTCACTGTGTGTTGTACTTTTATGACTGCATGTGACGAATAAAGTATCTTGAATCTAGAATCTAGTGCAATTGTTAGGCGTTCCACTGTGGCCGATGCAGAAACGTCTCACCACACTATGTACATGCTCACAGCTGCGACAAAGTAACTTTGAATCTTAAGTTAGAAGGGTATCCACATCTGTTTAAATCATATGGAATACAGAGCAAACGTACAGGAGGTGGGAAGAGCTCATACAATAATAAATCAGAGTCTAACGATAACTACTAGTGGTCAGGCCTTGACATGGATCCATAAAGGACCGCATGGAAGACTTGATTAGTTTAAGAGCTTACACTCATCGTAGAAGCCGTAGATGCGGTTGATGGAGGCGCATTCGTGGTTGCCGCGGAGCAGGAAGAAGTTCTCGGGGTATTTGACCTTGTAGGCCAGGAGGAGGCAGATGGTTTCCAGAGACTGCTTCCCTCTGTCCACATAATCCCCCAGAAACAGGTAGTTGCTCTCTGGAGGGAAGCCACCATACTCAAAGAGCCGCAGCAGGTCGTAGTACTGACCATGGACATCGCCTGTGTGGAGGAGATGACAAACAACTTCAAATCACAGTGGAAACTTCTGAATGAAAGAGAACCATCTGTTTGATGAAACCCAATCCATGTGTGTTCTTCCAGTGTGTACTGTAACCATCTCCAATAACTTCAATTGTCCCAGCCATGATTCCCACACACACACACACACACTTTTACAGCAGCTGTTCGGAGGTCAGACGAGTTTTATAGAACAAGTGCAACTGTAGTGTAGCGCCAAAATGTGACCACAAAACACTGTGGTCATTTAAGAACACCTTTAGTTTGCACCCGTGTAAATGTTCCTGCTGTCAGTACAGTTTCTTTTGTGTAAACATGTTACTGTCATCATGCTGGTGTATTCCCTGCTCTTCCTAGACAGCCTAGTTTTAATTAACTACAACAAAATAGAGCATTTTAACAAGACAAGATGGTATTTCTCCTAAAACCTGAGCAGTGTTATTTAGTGCACAGTTAATTAAAGAGCCCCATGTATCTAGTGGCACTGTCTAAGTCATAAGCAGAAGATAGAGACAAAATGATGTCCTCATATGAGAACTGCATGTTTATTATTTTGTGAGATTATATAAGGTCTTAAATATAAAAAGCAAGAAACTGGCAAGGACATATACATATAAAAACAAGTAGCAAACTGCTACCTGCTGATAAAAACCATTAAGAAGAACCGGGTCCAGTCCAAATCAACAACAAAAAGGTGTACTATTCCAGATCGAATCTGTTTCAAGCCTCTTAATACACACCTGTCCAATATAATATGACCATCATATTCGTTTTTGGATACTGAAGTGCGGAAACGTGATTTTAGGTGAGAACATGGAGTTTCAGGAGAATAAAGCATGTCCGACCTCACAAGAGTGGTAATTTCATACAATGCATGAAGTGTGGACGGGTACATTTTTACAGTTTTTTTCTTTTTCTTTCTGTTGGTTTTACACTTAATATGTTAATTAAGTATAAGAAGCTTTCAAAAAAAGCAAGGTTTCCCTTGATATGATGTCTGTAAAACAATCTGCTTGCTCTGCTGTGCAAACACTACAAAGAAACAGCCTGTTCTGAACTAGTATATTTACTTATACATGTTTGCATCTGCATTATTACAGTAGTTTAGCTCCTCCTAACCTCAGCATGAAGGGGTGGAGTGTCTCAGTCCATACTGCTTCAGAGGCAAATAGAGGGCAGCCAATCAGAACAGAGGTCATTTACATATATCGGTCTTAAAGGCACAGTAACAAAACATCTTTGGGGGAAGGAAATTACATTTGCTTCTTTGTTGCTATACATTATGCTGCATCAAAGTGGGTAAGGAAAAAAAAACTGCTTTAAAATTTGACCTATAAAAATGTTACCATTCCCCACAAACTCAGTGAATTAAATACATCATGGAAAATGGTAATGGATTAGAAAACACAAAAGCAGCTGCTCTTTTCCATTAGAGCTCTGACTGATTTGAGCACTCTAATTTATGGATGTTTGTTTTCTGCAGGGGATGTTACTAAAGCGACAGACAGCACAGGATGAGGGTTCATGCGATGCCTGGTTTATTGGAGTCCAGAAAGTACATCGGCCTCGCTGTAAAAGTGGAGTCTGTTTATTCTTCCCTGCCAGCGAAGGCTGCAGCTGTTCTGCGCCATTTGCTCCAGCCGGCAGCTGATGTGAGGCTGAGAGGGGAAGAGAGAGAAAACAAAAAAAAAAAAGCGCTGTCAAAAAGCACTCGGCCTCCGAACTCACCGCAAATCTTCAGCGGAGCCTCCAGCTCCAGCAGGATCGGCTGGCTGAGGAAGATTTCCCGAGACTTCAGACAGAGGCCACGGATCTCGTTCTCTGTCAGCTGAACGTTCTTGCCTGGCCGGGAGCCCTTAACTGGGTAGAGGGAGAGAGAGAGAGAGAGAGAGAGAATGAGTATCAGGTAGTACACAAAGCACAGTACACCAAAAGGAACACTTAAGATACCGACTCTACAATACAGTCATATTTCGGCTTATAATCGATTATATTAGAAAACAGTACACTACAAATTAAACAGTAAGAAAGTCACACAGGACCGTTAAAATATGTGGAACTCTGTCAAAGCCTCAGGATGCTCTTAATAAAACACAGGGCATTCTGTTACAAATGCGTTAAAGTGTGATTTTTGGACCAATAGTGTCGAAAGTGATTATTTTCCAGCACATCCACATTTCAAACAAGCCCCTGGTTCACATTAAGTTTGGCCTTATTGGGTTATTTAAGACGATGCTGAATAATGATGGCTGTAATCTCTTGCTATTTGAAAATTGCATTCTTTTAAATTGCAAAGCTGTTATGAAAATGATTCATCTTTCGGCCTCAGCTGCGAGCTGAAGCGTTTGCGAAGAGACCAGCTGCTGCTCCGACCACAGACGTGACATGCAGACCACAGGAAATCGGCCCTCTAAAGAATAACAGCACAGACTGTATCAAGGCCTGTTTGCATTTCTGGACTAGAAGAAAGATTCCCAGCATCTAAGCAGCTCAGCCCGGCACGCTGCATTTCTCCTGTACATTAAAAAGACCAATAACCACAACAGCGTTTGCTCTGAAGCTGTGAAGTTAATGTATAACGAGTAATGAAAAGTAAAGTACAGTAATTAGCCCTGTATAAACTGTATTGTCAAAATCCTCACATGCTCCCTGCAACTCCATCAAGCTGTTCATTAATTAACGGCGTTCCTACAGCGTTTCCACTGGATCAAGAAGTTTGAGGGGGCTGTGCTGGGAAGGAAGGCTACTGGGGCAATTTCAATGTCATTCTGGGTGGTGGGGGGGGGGTTGCTTTGTTGATGGACAGTAGGCGGAGCTTCAGGACTGCAGGGCCTGCTGAAGCCGGCGCAGTGTGAGTGAGAGAATGAGAGAGTGAGGTGTGTGAGGGAGGGGCTGCACAGACTACAAAAATCACTAAATAGGCTTTGAATATTAGAAAAAGTAAAACATGAACAGGAAGAATACAACACATGCACAAATACACACCAACGTAGAAAATCCTGCCCAACATGGGAGAATCGGTTTCAGTGCGTCTGACCCGTAAAGATGTCCTAATCTGACCACAAAGGAGCTCTAAATCCTGTTTGCAAAGAAACAGGACCAGGTCGGATCGTTAAAAGCACCGGGTCGGTTCATTAGAAGAGCTGCCGTTTCAGCGCGTGGTGCTTTACAGCTCAAAAACGACAAAAAATTCTGCACTGGCTCCACAAAGCTGTGTCCTTCACATGCTGCAGTGATCATAAACACACGTAAACTGAATGTGAATGTACATTCCACACCGCATCAGTATGTGTGCGCACACGCACACACCCCCGAGGCAAGGAAGCAATGCAGGGTCTGACTGTGCTCTTCTCAGACAGACAATACACAAACACATTTAGAACATTCGGGGCTCTCGGAAAGAAGCCAATCCGTCCTCCAACATTTATATGAACTTTTTTATATCATCCAACACCAGCCACCTTTACATCGTGTGAACATTGTATGAGGAACTATCCATCAGAAATGGTCCACAGACTCGCACTTTAACATTAGAGCTGGCACTTTACAAACCAGGCGTCAGGACTTCAGCAGAAAAGGTTGAAATTTCTTTACATGTACATTTACATTTACGGCATTTAGCTGACGCTCTTATCCAGAGCGACGTACATCAGTGCTTAAGAAGTCC
>JBBPDE010000026.1:3816057-3829811 GCA_037974605.1 Nannopetersius ansorgii | reverse complement strand
TCAAGTTTTTTTCTATAGATCGCAACGTTTGCGTATAAAGAGCCGTACGCATCTTTTAGGTCCCGTTTTGTGCGTACACAACGGTTATAAATGAGACCCCTGAATGAGAAGAGCTGTAGCAAGAAACTAGCAAGAAAGCTGTACAGCATCAAGAATTGAGTTATAATAAAATTAATGTACAAGACGCTTATTTGTTATAAGGGGTGATCAAACCTTACAGAGGACTGTTAAGTTATATAACTAATTAGAGAGCATTATTTCAGTTAACGTTCGTAAAAGGCAACTAAATGAAGAACTAAAGTAAGGAATTCTTTAGTCCTGACGCCATGGTGAAACAATTAGGTGTTCATCATATGCAGACCTACCATCAAACCAGTCAATAGCAGCTTTGGCAGAAGGAGGATCATCAAATGAAACCGTAGCCTCTCCTTTCAGCTTCCCGGTCTCTCTGTCTGTGTACAAGTTTATCATGGGCAATCCAGTCTTCTTATTGATCTGGAGAAGAGGGGGAACAAAGCAGAGAATGTAGAAAAAAGAAAAAGTAGGAGATTCCATCTTACATTTTCCTCCATGTGTCTCACTACAGACCTTGATGATGCCGATCTGTTTGAAGTAATCTGCCACAGACTCGACGGTGTAGTCGTCTCCCAGGCCTTGCACAAAGATGGTGTTGTTATCGGAGTTATCCTGGTCCTGCGCTGCGAAACAAAAAGGGCAACCGTTCCTTTAAAAATCCGTCGACAAGGACAAAATACGTAAGAAGCAGCTGATGACTGTGGTGTTAAAGACCGAAGGGTTTCACTTACTGTTGGGCCCACCGGGTCCATGGTCCCGTGGTCCTTTGGAGTGAAGCACACACCATTACTACTGATGCTCATATAAACACACTGGACATTTTACACCTAAACATTAAGGCTCAAATGGATTTAAATTTTCTATAACACACCATTACTGCATAGTCTAACCAGTTTGCAATGTATAAGTCTGTTAAGCACCAATGTTAAATGACAGCACATGCAGACACACATTTAAACAAGCCAAAACCTGATATACTGCCACTCCCCCCCCCCACACTCATTATTAAAACCACAATAAGTGCAATGCATTTTTATGACTATTCATTTCTCAACCACCGAAAGTGAGGAGTCCTTTTATATTCACATGCGCAAAACTAAAGATTTTAGTGTGGGTGCTGCATTGAGTACCAGACCAAAGAACCAACCGAGTTTTATCAAGTTCCATTTTCTTCCCATTCACCTCAAAGTCATGAAGCTGTAACCGTTTTTGCAGCCATTTTCGTCCAGGTGGATGACAAATAGTCCCATTTGAGTACCTTCATGTTTGAAGGCAGGTTTTATTTTCTCACCAATATAAGATATACTTTTGAACAGCAAAGTGTTGACAAGAAACCGCCCACGACGACCTCCTGAGGTCAGAACCTTCCCATTGCCATCGTCCCCCGTGTACATTATGAACCCAATGCTTTTACCGTCAATACCAAGGCAATTCTTTCACGGTTCTTGCATGCTTCCATTTTTTGCTCTTAAAGGGGTTCAGGTTGTTCATGCAACCCAACGCTGAGTGGATCAGTGGCTTATAGAACCCAAAACAAATGTGTCGTTTCCTGAGATGAATCCTTTTGCAGACTTTGTGTGACTTTACCCCTCTGCTGTACAATCCTCATCTCCAGAAGACCCAACCACCGTTTTAACCACCACCGTATGCCAAACCATCATTTCTGGTGCCATACTTTGTGTGTTTAAGCAAGAAATAACCTTCCACCATGTTAACATCTTCTGGAGGCTGTACCAAACTCAGTTCAGTAGCCTCTGGACCCAAGTTTTCAAACGCTTGAGAGAAATACCAAGTTCCTCCTTGTCATCCATCATCTGAACGGCTCAGGTTCTTTGGCAATATCACAGACGACTGATCACACACCACCATCAAACTCCTACCAAACTAAACCCTCAGATGTCATGAGCGGTGAAATCCAGTTTACAGTGTTACAATTCAGGGATTGGTTTTTGAGACACAAGGTGTACCAACACAGATCATGGGTAGCCTTCAAGCAAAGTGGGTTTCAAACTTACTGTTCAGTCCAGTGTGAACACAGACTTCATTTTCCATCGTCCTTGTCTTACAAAACGTCTTGGTCATTCATTGAATTGTTTTCACATTAAAACGAACCATTTTGTACATTTTAGCAAGTATTTCTTTAAAAAAAAAAAAAAGATTACCACTGCGAAGTCATCTTACTGACAAAAAACAATAATTCAAACGATGAAGTACTTCAGCAGCACATTCTCTTTATGGAAAAATTACCCCGTTCGTAGAGGCTGTGCTGAGATCATTTCTACCAGTTTAGGATCAACATGAGATGACATATTTGCAGAAATTGCTAGATGGGACATTGGATTGGAAATCCTTCAACAGTTCAATTCTGTGTATTTCTTACTTTTGAACCTGCAATATCGTCTGCAAGCACAATTTAATAAACCATTTACTTGTGGTTGTACACCAGGCCAAAGAAAGCAATCGCCAGAAATCATCTCTGGCCAGTAAAGGTACCCTTCCTTCCCCATCCCCCTGAGACATGTGTGTGATTTGAGGCATCAGTGGAACATCGTTACGTTCAAGGGTTAATGATGGCATATGGTTAAACTGTTAAACCATATCAGCCAATGTCATATGGTAATTTTTCAGAGAACCATGATGATGACCGGTCAGTAACACGCAGCCCTGCCCAACCTACGGCGCCTACCGTTCCACGACGTCGGACTTTAGAACCCGAAACACACCCGACTCGCACATCATCCTCATTAAATGCCCTTCCGTAGATTCCGCTCCAAAACTCCAACACAAATGAAGTTACCATTACCATCGTTCTGTGGTTACCTGATCCCACTCCCTCTTAAAACCAAGCACGCTCGAAACCCCCTGAAGTTCCTGAGAGTTTGTCACTTACCACCAAACTTATTGAATCCTCCACGATCGCCCATTCTGATGGAGAGGGAAAGAGAAGCGAGACGAATTGAAGGTTGATGAGGCCGGTGCCCCATTTCACTCTCGATGTTGGGACGGGCTCCCTTCTTATCACTCTTCAAAAGAAAACTCTCTATCATGCCTCCAGCCCCCCCCCCCTTTTTCTCACTGTCATCTCTCAATAAACTCAATCTCATTGCACAGAGGGTGATCCGTGACACCACTTTGGACCCTCAAAAGGTTCCTCATCATGACCACCAGAGTTTACTTTTATCGTGGACAGCCTCTGAACATGCTGGCCGCAAGTTTAACTACGTCTTTGTAGGTCACTTCATACCTCTCAGGTTTATCGGTGGAACTGGTCTACATTCGTTTTTTGTTAAAGACAAAACTCCTTCCCTCACCAGTAGACCAAATTCCCCATTAGATGCTTACAGATGTTTAGACTGATCACATTCAAGGATCAATTTTGGATAAGCACGAGTAACAACCATTAACTTCGTCCAGACTTTTCCCCCCATTATTCTTCAGATACCATCCGTGTTTTGGTGTTACCGTTGAAAGATGACATTACTACCACCACTGAGGACCTTTCTTTACATTTATCAGTCCCCCACCCCCCCTACTCAGCCTTTACTTCCCCCTATTACTAATCTTGTTGGTCTCCCATTCTTCAAAAAAGGAAAAAAATAGGAGAACCTTGACGAACCAAGAGCCTAGAAGGAGATTTAAAGATTTTGTTAAAACATTAAATCACAGTGATCCTGACGGAGAGGATGGAGGTCAAAGTATAAAGGGTCATGGAGCACAGCAATGATGTGGAGAGTTTACAAAGGAACAGCTGTACCTGGAATCGTTCTCTATCACTACAAAACACTGATGGCCTGGTGTTATTTTCTGTGATCTTGAGCATTTTTTTCTAGTTGTTGTTGAACAAATGTGTTCTTGCACTTGCTAATGACATACACCACAGATTCAACAGTTATTTAACCAGTGGGTTTTTTTTCCATTGCATCAGCTTAGGAGTGATGTACAGACTTGAACAGTGCTGGTGCCACTGCTGACAATTGAATAAGTTGCACCTCAAACATCACGCAATGTGTGCAAATGAATCTGTACACAAACAAGGTAACAAATATAACCCGACTCTTATGTAAGCATAGGCGAGTTACTTAAAGCGGATCCAACCATCTACTTGATGTTCCTCCATTCACGTCTTCAATTGTGAAGTTTGCATTTAAGACGAGGTTGTCCATTTTCACATAGTTAAACAGGTGCTTCACTTTTTAAACTCCAGAGCTTGGATGAATGTTTTTGATAGCCACATTGCTATTCACCAAATGCTAGTGGCCCCAAAACGTTACCCTCAGAATCCGTCCGGACTTCCGCATTACAGTTAAGAACAATCACATTTAAGACGTATTTGCAGCTCTTACCATTTTACTAACAGACAGAAACCAAACACTGAACCTTTGTGCATAAATAACATCACACCATTTCACGTATTACTTATAAACCACAGTGTTTGTCTTCTCTATTATAAAACAGTGGTGCTGACATGTGAGGCATATGGGGTTTTTGGGGAGCAAAAAGCAAATAAAAAAATGCTTACCCCATTCCTCCTCTGCCCCGAGGACCTCCACGACCTCCTCTGTCAAATCCACCTGATCCACGACCTCCAAAACCGCCGCCTCCTCCACGCCCACGTCCGCCTCTCCCATCCTGGCCATACCCACCATCTTGACCACCATAACCTCCTCCACCTCCACTCATAGGTGGGGTATCCTGATTGTACCCTGGAACAGATTAAAAAGTGTTACAGGTCAAATGGCACAGGATTAAAGATTTTAAATAATATCTGCCAGGATACTGAACTACAACAATCATAATTTTAGATTAACCAAATAAAACCAGTCAGTTTAGAGTAACTGAATAAATGGCAAAAACAAGTGGCTGAAGATTTGTGCATTAGGCCATTATCTTATTTTACCAGTTGCTTGTTTTTTCTTCTAGTCCTCCTTACACAGTTTATCACCAAACACATGCACACAGTGTTTCCTGCTGCACTTTGAAACTTATTTACAAACCTCTGAAAAATCTGGTTTGCTCACATCATATTTGGAATAGATCAGTTTATTGAGGATGTATGTAATTTTTCCTCCTTAGTGGGGAAAAAAAAGCACTTTTCTGGTGGGCTGTATTTTCTACAAACTCATATGATCTTGAATATTATTTCCAAGTAGAGCCCGACCGATAAAGGATTTTGAAGGCCGATACCGATACAAATATTTGTCCGTTTTAAAATCCGATACATTGGCCGATATATATATATATATAGAAACGCAACAAAACATGAACAGATTTCCTTAACATTAGTTATTGAACACACTTCGCCAATGATCTCGCTCGCGGATAACCGGTTCTCTCCGCCTGACTCTGGCTGGATAGGCAGGTCGCAGGATGCGTGGCGCGTTCTACACGAGTGTTGCCAACAGGGACGGTGTAGAGTGCCCTCTGGTGGACAAACTCTACAACGCTAAACACTCCTGACACGGCTGAAGTGTGTTTCGTTCATTTTTATTTCATTTTCGAAATATTTATTTATCGGCCGATACGCCGATACCAATAGTTTGGAAAATGCCTAATATCAATAAATCGGTCGGGTTCTATTTCCAAGTTTGGAAAAAAACAAAACAATGGGTAGTCCTTCAGTTCTCACAGGGGAAAAGGGACAAAACTACAATCAGGACCAATTTAACTGTGAATTAAGTCACAGAACATTTTTGACATATTGGCCCTCCTTACTGTGTCTTAGGGGTACATCTTTCTGACTTTGAAACAACCGTGATGCACACTGCAGACCATTTCTATTAAAACAATTTAGAAAAAGCATTGGCACTCACCTCCTCCCTGTCCATAGCTCTGGGAAGGAGGTGAATTGTAACCAGGGGACTGATTGTAAGGACTTCCTCCATGTTGGGAGGAATGTTGTTGCCCTCCACTACCACCATATCCACCACTCTGTCCTCCGGTGCCACCATAACCACCACTCTGCCCCCCATAGCCACCTCCTCCCTGCTGCTGCCCAAATCCTGATGACTGGCTGCTGCTTCCATAACTGGGAATATATAAAGTCATACGATTAAAATAATTTATCTAATTAATTACAAACTCTCTGATTGATTAATCACCTTTCTGCTGTAAGAGTACACTACCAGTCAAAAGTTTGGACACATCTTCACATTCAACGATTTCCTTTGTTTTTATTATCGGCTACATTGTAGATTAATACTGAAAGCATCACCTGTTGCTTTTACTCATATTCATGAGGAATCGACCAGGAATGGTCGATCAATGAAATTGATTTAAATTAATGTGGTGAATCGACACCCTTAATAATGACAGAACAGGCTCCAGAGTTATTAGGGTTGCACTGACCAGAGTATATAGTATCAAACTTAAACAAACTAGCATTTCTATGAGATTGCATGGTTGCTATAAAACCTGTATTTGGAGACCCCAAAAACTGATTTCATGGCTAAAAAAGATGCTGTGGGGTATCAAACCACTACATTTTCTGACCCTCTTCATTAAGTGTGTGGCGTTTTACTGCTGAACCACTGAGGGGGTGTTAGCTTCCTGTCTCTTACCAAGCCATGACATCAAGACTCTCTCTCCTACACACGTTCAAGGCGACTCGCCCGCCACCTTCTCACCCAATACATTACGAAGGCATCCGCACCACAAGAAAACTAATTTTTAAATAATTAATTCTTGTTATGCACCAATATTCCGTATACACATGCAATACACCTGGTATTAAAGACAGTTTTAGCACTGGAATTTTGCCTATATTCAATAAGACCTCAGAGCAGAAGTGACATCAAAAACAGGTAGAATAAAAATAATATAAAATTTAAGAACAACATGATGATCGCACAAATAAAAGTTTATTATTAATTAAGTTTGCTGTTCTCATGATGCTTATTGGTGAGGTATAATCTTGTATTTATGTATATTATGTGTATTTTTGATTGTGAATATCTGATTCAAAGAACTAACATTTTAGTCTCCATACTGACCTAGAAGCAGGAGGTGGAGTGGACTGTTGCTGGCTGTAGCTTGAATAAGAGGATTGCTGACTGTAGCTCCCACCCTGGGGGGGCTGGCTGCTGTTATTGTAGCCCCCAGAGCTGTAGGACTGACTTGACTGGCTGAAGCCCTGTGATGGAGGCTGAGATCCATATCCACCTGCTCAATAAAGAGTGAATTAAAATGTGGGGGAAAAAAATTCAGTTGATTCTAAAACTCAACATTTAGCACTTAGGGATTAGAGAGAGAGGGGGGGGGGGGCTTGTTCAAAGAAAGCATCTGATATTTTTGTCTATTAAAGATGAGTCCAAACAAATAGCCACATGTGAAATCCTGATTCAGCCCCATGTGGTGGTGGGTGGACTAATCTGGGCGCAAATTCAAGAATCTGCCTGACTGGGACTGTCCGTAATCCTGCTCAGGTGTGACCTACCCGACTGGGACTGCCCATAGCTGGAGCCGTATCCACCCTGGCTGTATGGTGCAGAGCTGCTCTCTGCGCCTTGGTTATAACTTCCATAACTCTGCTGGCTGTAACTCTGACTGGAGGGCTGGCTGTAGCTTTGGCCAGACTGACTTCCATATCCACCATAGCTGCACACACACACACACAACATATCCAGTGTTGCTTCCCCTGGTTTCATTCACACTGATGATGGATTTTCATACACACTTGGATTTAATTATCCAACCATCCAAAAATCCATCCATTCATTCATTAATTAATGACACAATGGGATGGACTTACCTCCCATGGCTAGCAGTCTGGGAATAATCTAAAAGGAAAAGGGGAAAGTATTTGATAGTGCTGTTAAATCTCTGTATAAATACTGCTGCAGCCAGAATAATGTATTTAAATGTGTAGGTTTTGTTACATCACAAAAACTATGTTTTGAAAACAAGCCGTTTGTTTAAATTGTATGGCTGAGAGTAGTGAATGTACCGTTTGAAACAATATTTAAGCCTTTTTAATTTCAGCTAAATGACGTGGGCCCTTCGCTATCTTCAGCATCTCAATCGCAAAATTTAGTAGTAAAATCGCAATAAATGATATGTTGTCCATATTATGAAAAGGTTGTAAACTGCAGGACCAGAAAGTAGGTCACTATTATACAAAATGGCGGAAGCAGACATCTTCTCCTGTCCCTTTTTAAAACAAAAACATCACATAAACACGGACAAAAACATATTTCTGACAAAATCCCTGGTTTCTGTGCTTGAAATGGAGAATTGAACCAAAACAGGCCTCTGTGTCTGCCCTGGGCCCTGTGAGATGCTATTTGATGCTAAAGCCGGTAAACAACACGCAAAAATAATACAAATAAAACAGCAAGCAGCCCTTACCACCTGACGCCATGGTCGAGTTTATACTGTAACAAAATGTATAATACCCTGGTGGATTCAATTAGACTGATATTTTTGTTAAAAACGGTGTATTTCTGCTCGGTTTGCCCTGTCGAACACGCCTCCTCTTCTCTTAGCAACCGCTGCGGCGGAGTCCTGTCAGCCTGTAGGGGCGCTGTTTCACCCATCACCACATTAATGAAGAAACACATTCGCTACGTGGACAAAAGTATTGGGACGCTTGACCATTACAGCAATAGGGACTTTTGTGACATTGCATTCAAATACATAGACTTTAATTTGGCAGCTATACTAAGCTGTTCCGTTTCCACTTTCTAGACTTTCTACAAGATTTTGGAGTTTCTTTAGGAATTTCTGCCCATTTATTCTGTAGAGCGTTTAGGAGGTCAGACACTGATGTTTCACAAGAAGGTCTGGATCACAGTCTCTGTTCCAGTTCATCCCAAAGGTGCTGGATGGGGTTGAGGTCAGGGCTCTTCCACACTGAACTCAGCCATGTCTTGGTCTGCTGAAGCATAAAGATTGTCCTTCACTGGTAGTTAGAAGCCATCTGAGGTCCATCCCAATAGCTTTGTTCATTAAGTGTAAGAAAATGTTCTCTGAAGTGGAATTGAAAATGTCACAGTATTAGTGCTGCACTATTTACTGCTACAGATTGTGACTTTGATGCATATCAAAGTTTTTAAGAGCCCATTTAATCACTTTTCTGGAATTAAAAAGTCTTAAAGTCAGTAAATATTGTTTCAAACGGTACATTTACTCCCCCATCCATGTATGGAAAATAATAAATATAATAATAAATACAGCCCCGTTTCAAATAACAGTTTTTGTGATGTCACAAAACCAACACCTTTAAATACGTCTCCTTATTCTGGCCACAGCAGTTTAGCACCACTGAGTAACCCACTGATTCACCAACATCTTTAACAGCAAAAGATTCAAATAATTAAGATTTTTGTTGGATTACATGACATCCTCATTCCGCGACCCCATAAATGCTCATTAAAAACTTCTGCATCACGATTTCATAATTATCCTTGTCATTATTGTTGTCAAACGCAAACTACTTCAACACGTTCTCTGCCTCCTTCCCCATGGAGAACTGTTCATCACATCAACAATATTACGATACATTTTTCTGTAGTTAACGTCACGTGACCAGCATTTACTTGGCGTCTTTTTGTCACGTGATAAAGGTTTGTTGACAACATTTAGCCACAACTCTTTAGCCACGAAAGTAACACATATCCAGATGTATGCATTCAAATTTTTAAACAGTACAGTTAGACACATTAATACTTTAATACAAAGCCCTGCAGATTTTTTTTCATGGATAGTACATGCTCAGGCTGATGAAATCAGAAAAGAATTAAGAAACATGATGCAGAGCCATTTATCAAATGCATGTTTATGTCCTTCAGTACACATTTCCTTTATTAAACAGTGCACAGATTTTAAAAATGTCATTTAAATCTCATCACAGACTCATTTAAAGTAGAGCAGCACGGACTTTACAGAGGGAAACATCAAGGTCAAATCGCAGTATCATTCGCTCAAAGAGACCTTTCAGCCTAAATGACGATTGTAAACAGTCTCTGTAGTACAGAGAGTAGGTTTTCATGGTTAAAGACTGGCTTCTGATTAGGTCTCTTGAAGTGGGAGGAGACTTGCTGGATACATGAAGGCAAGCTGCTTGATTTCTTCCCCACTAGCAGGCAAAACAGAAGAGACCCAGACAGCCAACGCCCTGCGAGATCTCTGAACATCTTATCTGCATTTGTGAGATCGACCTAGACATCCAGGTCCACAACATCCACTCCAGATAATGAACTACTGAAGCTGGCCGAAGTCTCTGATTGGCTGGAGTGTTGAGTAAGGAGGTGGGGCAGCATGTTAAGGTACTTCTCCACAGGTCTACAGTTTTGTTCTAGTACTGAAGCTGTATCCGGTTCTGGTGTTCCAGTGTATCTCAGTCCTGTAACAGTTTCTGACTCAATTCTCTCCACAGTTTCTGGCCCATCATCCCAAAACCGTGTCCCTGGAGTCGAACCGGCGGAGAGTTTCTCTGTTTTCTGTTATTGTGCTCTTGTATTATTTCTAATCTTGTTTGAGTGATAATGTTTTCTCTGCGTTCTTTATCCGTGTGATGAGAACCGAACCCAGAGAACTTGTTAGTGACGTCCTGGATCTCCTTCACGTTTCTCACAGAGTTAACAACTCCCACTGATTTGTATCTTAAGACCAAACAGACAGTAGAGCTTGTAGAACTTCTTCAGCTTTCCAGTTGTTAGTTTTTTTTTTTCCATTGTTGTTCTTTTGCACAGACAGTAAAACAACAACATTTCAACCAATCAGAAAGCAGCAATGCAGAAATGTCCCTTCAAAAGAAAAGATACATATAATTGATCAAGTTTATCATGAAAAGGCATTTTTTGTGATGACCATGGACTCATAAAAGAAACTATAAAAATAAAATAAAACTATAATACTACATTATTATCTTAAAAATAATGTAATTCTATGTTAGAAATAACGTGCTTGGCACCATCAATCAAAACACACTGTGTAGCAGCACCTGCTGTACTTCAGCAAACAGGGTTGAAGGGCCACTGATTTATGAGGGGCCGTTTAGGAAATATTTCAGACTTTTGTTACACAAACACATTTGAAACACAAACACATTCACATATGAAACTGTCACGCATGCATCCATTCTACTGAAAACTCACACACACATATTTGAAACACATATATGAGAAAATACACAATACATGTGTGTGTGAGCCCTTTTCATCTGTATGTGTATGTCTGTTTCATATGTGTGTGCGTGTAAGACCATTTCACCTGTATCTGTATGAGTGTTTCATATATGTGTGTGAGTTTTCAGTAGAATGGATGCAGGTGTGACAGTTTCATATGTGAATGTGTTTGTGTTTCAAATGTCTGAAATATTTCCTAAACGGCCCCTCATACTGATTTGTAAATCATTGCCATCATTATCATCAGTCTTCTGGGATACTTTGCACTGCATTAGCATTAATTACAGGCACGTTTACAAAAGAAACACACAAAATGTGCCCAAACATATAATTATGTCCACTTTTCACACAATTAACTCTTCTCATGCCAAATGCCCCCTTTACTGTTTTTTTTTTTTGCCCACTTCTGAAATGTCCTCGGATTTTTGACGATGTCCGCATGCACCAGCAGACGGACCACAATATAAACCACTAATGTCATGCTTCACCTCCACCACCCGCATCCCACCTTTTTCGGGTGGTTCCGGACCATGAGGTCATGGGGTTGAATCCTACCCTCAGCACCACCACTGGGTCCCTGAGCAAGACCCTTAACCCGAGTTTCTCCAGGGAGAGACTGCCCCCTGTAGGTAGGGAATGGAAGTCGCTTTGGATAAAAGCGTCTGATAAATGCCGTAAATGTAAATGTAAATGTACTGCGAAGAGGACCCAGCGGCCCGGCCTGAGTCTGTGTTTCAGTAATATGAAGTGCGTCACAGTACAGAAGAAGAATGCATCATGATTTCCCAGGATATTAGCCTCTATGGCTTGGCATCTGGTTACACTGCTGACCCAGAGGGATACAGGGGGCTACAACTGTTTAAGCTTTCCCGTGGCTTTGCTAGATGTTCTAAGAGCGCCATCACCACCTGATGAAATGTAAAAATTATCCAGTAGGACAAGAAAAGGAGATTTGTTGGTCTGTTGTACATTTAAAAACATCACAGTCTCTAGTTGTGCTTTATCTGATTTGAGGTCAGCTGACATTAACGACAACTGATGTCACACAGTTTCATTAGTTCCTATAGCTAAAGCTACCTAACACCCATGTTTCTTGTTGAGAAACATTTTGGTGGATTTGTACAATATTCCATGCGTAATAATGCTAATTTAGTCATATTTTTTATGTGTTGGGATTGAAGGAGGAATCAACCTGCATTTTTGAAGGAAAAAAAAAATCATTTTGGGTTCATGCACTTAGGTCCACTGTGTCCCTACGAGCACTGTTAGACTGAGACTGAGCACCAGAAGAGCTTTAGCCTGACTGATAAAGGCCCGTCCCAGCAGCTGGGCGTCCGGCACCGTGGAGCGGATCAGGCCGGCGAAACTCGACACTTTGGCGTAGACGCCAGGCCTGTTCGGTTGGGCACATCCCAGTCCAAAGCTCACAATCCCCGCCTGAATCCACGCCCCGTTTCCCACCGGACAAACAAGGGGTCCTCCAGAGTCGCCCTGAAAGAGGAAGGATCTGCACTTTATATATTAGTTAAACCATATATAATCTCACAGCCCAAACAAAAGTATATGATGAAAAATGGTTCTTCATATGCGACATACCACTGTATGCGTCACGGTTCGGTCAGTGGCCGGTAGAGGCCGCTGCTTTTCTGTTTTTTGGTTCTGGTTTTGTTCAGTGTTTTTGGGGACTTTTATTTTGATTTCCTGTTCTGTTCATGTGTCACATGTTTTTGGTTGTCACCTGTTTTGTGTTCATCATTATGTTTAGTATTTAAGTTCTGTTTGTGTTAATCCTCGGTTATCCGTCCATCGCCTCATTTATGCCTCTAAACCCTCATGTTCATGCTGAGTCTGATGTCTGTAGTCTGGTTCCCCATTCATTTCAATGTAAATCTTCGCCTTTGTTTACTATTTTATGTACTAAGCACTGACCTTCGTATGTAACAAAACACGTAACATATTATTTACTAGTATTTATGAATTATTTTTCTTTCATATTTTATCTGAGTGCACAGAAGGAAGGGCATTAGCTTGTTAGCTTGACCGCTTGCTAGCAATTCCCAACACCACCCAGCCAAACTAGTGAAAGCCTTGGAAAAAACATCCCTGCAGGTCTGACAGAGTGATTAACAACTTCACCAAGAAGACCAGGAGCGTAGAATTCATTTAGAAGGTGAGAAAGAGGTTTCCTTGGGATTTAGAAACATTGTTAATTATATACTGTTGAAATAAACATTACTGTTATGTATTTGTAAGATATGCACGATAAAATACTTTTTATATTTTGTAGTGAGACACGGCGGGAACACGGAGATGAAGTACTTAGGTCAAGAAAATCTGCCCAGGGGGCACGGCATGGTACCGAGTTTGTTTCACGGCGCGTAACCGGGATGAAGGGTGGTTTGTTTCACCAAAAATATTGACCAGGCGCCGCCACTGGCACCGATGGATAAGAGCGTCATCTTAATGGCGTAAATGTGAAATACACAAACACACACACACACACACACACACACACACACACACACACACACACACACACACACACACACACACACA
>JBBPDE010000026.1:3751849-3763483 GCA_037974605.1 Nannopetersius ansorgii | reverse complement strand
AGGTCATCCGGGAACTTCTCGCTACTGTTTTTCCAATACTACGAATTCGGACACACTACTCGCCTCGCACTGTTTTCGCACTATATAGTAGGGAAGTATGCGATTTCGGATGCAGCCTGGGTGTTTTGATGATTTGAGGAAATCAAAAACAAAATGGTTATTGTTTTAATCTTTAACCATTTAAAACACTGAATCCTAAAAGGCCCTTATCCTTCTGTTTTATTTGGTGATATGGGCCCTTTAATGTATTGCCATATTACAATAATGATACTTCCATTCTATCCATATTATGCATCCTTAATAATAATTATTAAAACATGTAAAACTTTGATTAAATCAGAACAGAGGATTAGGCTTTTTTATTCACTTATTATTGATTTTTTATTTTATTACACTGCATTTTCCTGCAGACCTTGAAACAAACTTGAATCTTAAATCTATAAACAAATGCACTTAAAAAAGTCAAAGAGGTCAGTGGCAACTATGAAAAACTATTTGTTTTTAGCACTCTTTTGTATGTTGGTATGCTTAAATTTTTTTAAATTTAGTTTTAATAAGTGTCTATTAAGCCGTTCAGTCCAGTTTCCTCCATTCGGTCAGTACAAACAAACGCGATTATTTTTCCAACCTGTATTCAGGCCAGCCCCGCCCTCCCGCATATACGATTGGCTACATGCGTCCCCGCCTCAGTCTGTGCGAAATCAGGATTGGTCTGAAATGAAGACTGACAGGCCGGCTTCTCCGTACTTTAAACCATAAGGTCCCGCCTCTGCGAGCCACTAGCCAATCAGAGCACAGAAGGGAGGCGCGACCTTGTCCGAATGCGGGCGGGAAAAGAACACCAAGGCGGGAGTGGGGGCGCGTGCCGGTCTCTGAGAGTGGGCGGGAGTCTCGAGCTCGAGAGAAAAAAAAAAAAAAGCCGGAGAAGAAGTTTGAAGTTCTGAGGAGAAAATAATACAAAACTGTCATTTTCACCCCGGACACGAGTTTAAAGACCGCACTTTCTGTCAGCGAGCGAGTCTCCGGTCCTCCCCCGGCTGGTTCGGCACTGTTTTCTGTCTCTGGGGCTTTTTTGAAAACCGTCGGTTGCTAAGCTAACGCCGAGGAATGCTAAGCTAACGCTAACGCGTCCTCCGAAGCTTTCCGAACCAGGACCGCGGCGCTCGGACCCGGACACACAGCGGCACGACCCGAACTCACTGTCGAAAACACGAAACCTCCATAAAACACCTCCACCCCGCGGTTAAGGCACCGGAAGCGAGTTACCGAGCCGCTAACCGGCTACCTCCCCCTTTTTTCCGGCTCAGATTCGGGTCCAGTTCCACATTCCGTCCCACTCTCTGCCGCATCGCTGTTGTTTTCAAACCCGGTCTGACCGGACTCTGATGTCCGGCTCTGCGAGGCCCTGTCCCGGATCCTGGACACCCCCCGGATCTCCGGGGCGTTGATGTTTCTGGTGCCCTGTTGAGGTAGCGGACGAGCGGAGAGGAGAAGCCGGTGCTCTCTTTGTTCGGGACGGGAGCCGTTCGGCCTCGGGCGGCCGCGCTTTCCTAAAGCCTCACAGAACCGCGCCTGGAGCCCGTGTGTTCGGGGGATGGCGCCCCAGAAGCATGGTTCTGATCACGGAGCCGGGAGCAGATCAGGTGGAGGCAAAGCCACGGGACACCACCCGAACTCCGGCCTCACGACCACGGCCAAGAGACCCAAACTGGAGCAGATTCAAGCTGACCATGAGCTCTTCTTGCAGGCCTTTGAAAGTAAGCTTTGTCGAGACTCGTGTACTTTCGTTTAGCGAACCCAAAAAGCACGATTTATCTGGGCTTGGGCTTCTTTTGAGGAAGCCAGTCAGGCTGTATGTTCAGCCCGGCAGAGGCTTTCTTGGTACCGGGCACTCTGTAGCCGTCGTGCTGGAGAATTCGGTTCGGATCTCTCTACTCCGAAAGCACTAAAACAGAAATATTTTCACTTTAAAGTCACCGTTGTCTAGCCTAAAAGATGTGTGTTGACCTTGTAAACAAAAAAATCTGCCAAACTGGATCACAGAAGGCAGATATGTTTAAAGAGTGTTTTTTATTTGTAAACAGTGTTATTTATTATATGATATCGAGTTTTGGGTTTATAACATTTGGTACGTACGGAAAGAGACACGTGTATCAAACCCAGGACACGTGCTTTGCGTGTCCTGTGTGCCTTTATGTGCTATCAGTCAACGGACTCGCTTACCTTTGTAAAACTATCCCAGATCCCAGTCTGGGACTAAATCTAAACAGGAATGCCCGTACTTGCTTTGTGTTTGTTCATATCTGGATAAAACGTCTCCTGCGAGGTTGCCTGAGCCCTCCAGCATCATTTTCCTCCCTCCTGTGTGAATCACCATTGTTCATATTTTAAGCATCAGACTGCCTGGGACTTGAGCTGATTTCTTGTCCAAAACATGTTTAAAGGGGCACAGATTATGCTAAAGAATACCGCCCTATGTATTTTCACAATTACCTGTTAGAATTTGAACCTGTACCCCAGTAGTTTTTGTTAAATACCTTATTGACTGTCTGTTCTCAACTGATAGTCCTTTCTGTCTTCAATAGTACCAATATTGTTGCATGTGGGTGCAGCTTCTCAGAATTCATAAATCTGTTAATTACCCAATTTTTCTTCCTTTTATCAGTTATCTTCATAAACATTTCTTCAAAAATACTCTGTTAATCCCAAAGATTAGGAATATAATCAATAATATTATAGAAGTCTGTTATGACAGGATTTGTGTTTACATTTACCAGTTCAGCCTGCGTTGCAGTGCCGTGTTCGGTGTCTTTTAACTGTGTATTTGAGCAAAATGGAAATAGTGTTTTTGACCAAACACAGGTGTGCATTATGTGTTTCTGCTGAGTGATAGTATGAGAATAAAGCTGGGATTCCTCCTCTTGTGACGGTCATTCCATAATTCCAGTCAATCGATAATTAGCCAGCATATAAATATATTCATCAGACCTTTCTTGTGGCCGGCTGATGAAAATTAGCCACTGCCACGTCTGACAAGTTAACTTTATGAACGAAGAAATTAACTTCAGTCTCCAGATGATTTTAAATGTCGTGATTATATCTGTTCGCAGAGCCAACTCAAATATATAGATTTCTTCGGACGAGAAACCTCATGGCAGTAAGGAGATCTTTCATTATTGATTTTGAAACCAACATTTGGAGATGTGATTTGAAGTGATGTGGTTTATGTGCTGCCTTTTTTTTTCAGCCCATTTTCCTGCATAGAACCCTGACGTACATGTCCCACCGGAACTCCAGGACCAGTGGGAAAAGGTAATACACTGTTTTCTAATATGATTTTTTTAAAAAGTATTTTGCCTTTTGTCCTCTTAACATTCTGTGTATACACACTTACAGGATGTCACACACATTCACCACTTTTTGTGATGAAAGGTTCACTTTGACCATTTTTTGTACCATAAGGGAAGGCTAACTTTGTGCACTTTTTGGCCTATAAAGCTGTCTTTGCGTCCTGTTTCATACCACTTTGTGCTAACAGACTTTTGCAGCTACAATACCGCATTAAAAAGTGCAGTATTTTGTTCATATTGCCTTGCACACGTGAGAATACATGTTGTTACATTGCACACATGTTTACTTTAAACTTTAATTGAATGATTTGTTTTTGTCATTTCATGAATGAAATGGAAAGCCAGAACTTACCACCTGTAGTGTCTTCAGTTATAAACATTTGCATACCCATGCAAGTCCTCTCTAACTGCCAAAGCTGTTGATGTGGAGGCTTAGAGTGTTTGAGTGGTGGTGTGTGTTGAAGTAATTTTCTCTGTTTTCCGGTGTAGAAAATGCTTCAGTGTGAACGATCTGCTCTTCAAAGTGGAACGGACAAAAATGGAGCAGGAGTCACACAAGTAAGGGGATACCTGATCATCTGGACTTAATTTTGGAGTGGAAGTGACGGCGTGCATCAGTGCTTGTAGGGCTGGGTAATGCGAAGTGGAGCAGGGGGATCTGGCTGTATTTATCATTGCTGTGAATGATTGCCTATGGCTCAGTATTGTTTTCTCTGCATATTGTGATTGCTGTCAGTAACATTGACCGTCTGTATGTTTAATTACAGAGCATACTTTGTTCTTAATTGGGTTTAATGCAGCATGTTAAATGTTAAACATTTTCAAATGAAAAGCAGTCGTACATATTTTGGTCATGATTTTTAAGACTCCTGTTTTTTTGCCTATTCCAGCTCATCAGTAATAATAAATGTCAAATTGATTGTAGTGTTGATTTTTTAGCCATATTACCCGCCAGTGGCGTTTGGTTTTAGTCACAGTGTGACCTCTTACTGTTTGGTGTCTTATTGTCATTATAAATGGGTTTAATATTCTCATATAGGTGTTACTCATGAGTTTTGTCCATCCCAGCCTTCCAGAATCATGACCCCGAGTATCAGGAATGTGTTCTGATGTCATGTATTTACTGTATTCCTTGCCTTTAACTCTAAATGTTGTTGTTTTTTTTTTTTCAATTCTCCAGTTTGACCTCACACTTACAGCTCACCTTTACTGGATTTTTTCATAAAATTGGTAAGAGCTTCCTCTTACCAACAAGTCTGTAATGCTCCTTTCCTTCTGCTTGGTTTAGTAATTTTTTTTTGTCTCACACTGTGCCTCAGATAAGAATTCGCAGAACTCTGAGAATGAAGAAAACTCAGTGTCTTTGGAGGTTCTGCTAATCAAAGTCTGTCATAAGAAACGGAAGGTAAAATGTAACCCTCTTTGTTTTTTATATTATTTTAAAATGCTGAGTGCCTTACTTTCTATAAACAGGTCATGGCAGTAGAATGTGTGACTTGTTTTAGTATAGATTTATATCTCTAGTTTTCACACAACCTCCTTTTCTTTGTTTTGTCTTCAACAGGATGTCAGTTGCCCTATTAAGCAAGTGCCTACAGGTAAGAAGCAGGTGCCTTTGAACCCGGACAGCAGCCAGATGAAGGTGGGCTTGTGCCCCACCATTGTTGTGTCCAGTCAGGAGTTTGAGCCCAGTAATAGCCACATGGTGAAGTCGTACTCACTGCTGTTCAGGGTCACCTGTCCCGGTGGGAGAGAAATCAACGGCCTCTCCAGCAGAGAGACTAGTAAGCACTATGAAATACGTTATGCTCTTATATATTTCACTGCTTTCATTGTGGGTCAGGGCATGGGACTGATACGTTTGCCAGAATACAGTACAGTGAAAATCCCCTCATTACTTAATATTTTACTTCCAAAGATCCATCCATTCCTGTAGTTTTGAACAGTTCTCCAGGCTTCATGAAATTTTCACCTGACCGGTTTCAGAGAAATTATTTTTGTTTAGAAAAAAGGCAACGTAAATAAAATGAAGAGGGCTGAAGACTTTTGCACAGTACTGTATTTTATTCAGTAATAACAAAGGCTCTGTTCGTACCTGGCATTAACGTCCGTCTTGAATGATCCCAGTATAAGCAGCACTATAATAAAGTATAATGTAGTTGCTGTAATAGTCGCTCAAATCACCTTTCCGAGGTGGCATGGGACCCACATAACCACAAAACATCTGTAACGTCAACATCTTGATGCGTACTGGGCAGCTGGACCCTACTGATGTCAGTGTTTTCCATAATATTTAAAAAGATGTTGGGCTGTTTAGAAATCAGAGAGCCAGGCGAGCCAGGATAATGGAACATGAGCGAGGACTTTCAGTCTGCGGGAGAGTGTCGTCCTAGATGTGCTTGGAATTCCTTCTCCAGTGGAAACTGTAAAAAATCTGATCACGAGTGGTCACTGGAGACGCATGTAGAATGCCAGCTGTAAACCGTTATGTATTTTCCGTGCCCCTTGTGATCAGATCACCCAAGAATCCTCTGAATGCCGGGGCCTAAGCAAGTTGTTTTGCTTTGTAGCCTTTGTATGTATGCAAACGTATGCACTTTTCTGACTTCCTGCAAAACCTGTTCCTGGTAAAAAAAAAAAAAAAATATGTTAAACTAGGTGGGGAAACACCCTTCCATATAGTTAAAATGTACTTAAATTTGGTGTAAGAGTTTACGACGCTCACATGGGTGGACTAGTTTAGTAGAACTCGGTGGAAGAATATGCTGTAATACGGTGTATGAATGAGAGGTGTGTGTCGAAGCCTTTATTCATCCCATGAGTGGGAAATTTGCATGGAGTGGCTCTAGATTTTTGCACTGTACTGTACATAACGATTGCACATACAAAACGTTCTGAACAGTAAGTATCACAGACAATCAGCAATGACTCCTGCACTTTCTTTGTTCATTTTAATTCTTGCCAAGTTTAAGGTTTGTATGTTAATTCAACAACCGTAAGGACTGGTAATCAGACGAATGCACGTGTGGATTCTTAGATCAGTTATATGACAGAGGAGCTTGTGGGCGGGGGGGGAGCCAAAATCAGAAGACCATTACAGAACATTTTTTATTCTCCAGATGTTATTGAAGAGGTTTCCAGCAGGAAAAAGCGTTATTCCTCGCATCGCGATGATGGTGAGACGACGTTTGTGGCCCAGATGACTGTTTTCGACAAGAACAGGTATGGTTCGACCTGTCCGTTTCATTGTTCTTCTTTAAGCTTTTCATTTCTACACATTACGTATAATTTTTTATAGGCGTCTGCAGCTGTTGGATGGTGAATATGAAGTGTCTATGCAGGAGATGGAAGACTGTCCTATCGGAAAAAAAAGAGCTACATGGGAAACTATTGTGGATGGAAAGGTGTGTTTGTGTGCAAATGTTTGGTGCTGAGTTAGACACAAGAGTTTATACGTCTCTTCATGTTGTGATGAGAGGACGCGTGTATTTGGTAACTGAAAATTGAGGGGAAGAACGTTAGCCCAGCTGCTCACATGCTATTGCTCTGATGGAATCTGCGATCGTAGCCCCACACACACAGCTTTAAAGTGAAACTATCAAAGGCATCAACAGAGTGGAACATGAGGTGCCCTGCAAACAGAAGCCTGTAGTTTTTAAATCTCTCAGTAAGTCTGTGTCCTAAACCACATCCACTAGTCTGAGCTACCTTAATAAAGAGATGGGCGTGTTTTGAGAGTCAGGACAAGTTTTGGGTTTGTGAAAAGTCAAACATTTGATAAACATAAATAATTATAAGAGCATGATTGACATCCAATTAGCAACTTGTAGTTGCTATGCAGTTACAGTACATATTGTACAGTTAACATATATGGTTTACTAACCAGTCTTTTTTTTATTATTTTGTTCCGTGTTTTTAAATGAACGGTCTATTCCCATTGAAGAGTATTGTGAGTCCTTGAATTTGAGTCCTTAAACGCTTCTGAAAATATACCTTAACAGACACAGATCACTAAAAGTCCTTGAACACATGTTTACTGCAGTAATAGAAATTGAAGTTGTTTTTCTAAATGTAAAAAAAATAATTTTGGTTGAATTGAAGTGAAAGTGACCGTTCTGTTATACGTAAACACCCCACAGTGTGAACAGCACAAAATTCTTCCTCTGGATTTAACACATTTAACCCATTCACCAAGTGAAGCCGCGGGCAGCCAGGAACACGGTCGCCCGGGGAGCAGTGTGTGTGTGTTTGAGGACTGTACTTTGCTCAGGATACCTCAGAGGTGCCTAGCAGTCTTGGGAATCGAACCCCATGACTTCCTGATCGCAGGGTGAAGGTTAAGTGCTGTGACCGTAATAAGCCTTAACACTGCCATGTTAACTTCTTGAATTTGTGGGAAGTCCTTGAGAATGGTTGGGTTTGACGTTTGCGGTGGTGTGGGAAACCTGCGTTCGGGGAAAAGGTGAATGTTGCTGCTCCAGTTTCTGCATTTACAGCCCCGTCGTCATGTTGAGTTTCTTATGTTTTGTTCTCTCCATGTTTTGTTGCAGTGGGTGCCTCCGTTTGACACCTTCTCTCACGGACCCACCTTGCAGTTCACTCTGCGCTGGACCGGCGACACGAGTGAGCACACCACAGCACCAGTGGCCCGGCCGCTTGCCACACGCAATTCAGACACCAGCGGAGGAGAGAACCACAGGCTGAGCGCGCCAAAACCTCCTCAGACTGTAGGTACGTCGGACTCTGTTGATTAATATGTGGGTAAGTTATACTTAATGATGGGCACCTTGGACACTTTGGCTGTGCATTTTGCAAATAGTGCCCAGTGTGTTCTGCAGTTCTGCACACGTGTCTGAGTCTCCAGTGGCTCTGTGTTGGACGTGTTCTACACTGTTTGTGCAGGAGTCTGTATTTTAGTGCAGTATGTAGGGAGCATGGAGCCGTTGGGACGCAGTCCTGCTGCTCATCTGTTACGCGTGTCCTCATCCGTGTCTGTCTTCTGTGTTGATCATGGTTTAGTTCACGTGATCGTTCTGGTCTTTTCTGATCTAATCCCGTGTTTTGGCCTGTATTGGACTGATACGGAGTATCAGATTGGCATCACCCCTGGTGCTATGCCCAGTTATTAAAATCCTTTGTGCTGTTTGTTAACCAAAAGCCTCTTGCAGTCTGTTTATGTAGTATTCAAGTGTCCAAGTGAGAGAATATTTTTACAGAAGACTTACTGCATGCAGCCATTACTATGGTCAAACAAAGAAATGTCAGTAGCGCTCATAAATGAATAATAATTAATACAAAGCTGTTTAGCTTATTGTATCAGACAGGATAAAAGGACTAGATTAAATAAAGAAAGAAAAAAATGCCTTTTGTGTAACACAAAATGCAATATCTGATATCTGTGCTCTGAACTTCTAATTCCAAGCAACAAACTCCTTTATATTTATAAACACGCTAAAATGTGTTTCACTCTTGTCTGAGCAGTTGTCTAGGTTTCTGGTGTGGTGTTATATAAATGTGCGGGTACTGACATTGCTAGATTTGTGGTTCAGTGTTACATAAAAGCACCATTCTATTTTTTTCTGCTGTTTTCCAGCTGTTAAGGATCCGGTTAACTCGGACATGCCGGTGCGAAGAGAGCAGGTCCACGTTGAGCCTCGTCAGAAGCTTCGTGTTTATTATCAGGTAATGACCTGTGTGTGTGTGTGTACTGTGTTCTGATTTCAGCTCCAGGAATATCTTGGGAGCCCAGAGCTTCCTGAGACTTGTCTGAGCTGCCTTTGCCTTTAAATAGTGAGTGCAGTGAGTGTGTAGAAGAGGTGTGCGAGTGTGTGTGTACCTTCCTGAAGGGCTGCTTTGACATTTAGCTTTGACCTTTTCTTCAGGGTTTAAGTGTTCTGCTCACAACTACTTCTCTGTCTCTGCTCCCTGTCTAGTTTTTGTACAACAATAACACACGGCAGCAGACGGAGGCGAGAGATGACCTGCACTGTCCCTGGTGCACCCTGAACTGCCGGAAACTTTACAGTCTCCTCAAACACCTCAAGCTCTCCCACAGTCGCTTCATC
The DNA here is from genome assembly GCA_037974605.1 of Nannopetersius ansorgii. Taxonomy (NCBI): domain Eukaryota; kingdom Metazoa; phylum Chordata; class Actinopteri; order Characiformes; family Alestidae; genus Nannopetersius; species Nannopetersius ansorgii. Next base: position 3,754,068 of record JBBPDE010000026.1, on the reverse strand, counting down.
TTTAACTATGTGGTGAGCAAAATGCATGTCCCAGTGCTTTCTAGGAATGCTCACACATTTGTCCAGAAGTAAAACAGAATCAGTGGTCTCAATAATACAAGACCAGGTGTTTCCAAAAAGTGTATAAAATTGTTCTAATTCAGTCTTCTGATAATAAGGAGACTGTCCACATCATTTTCATTTTCCTGAAAGATGAGCAGGGCTGTATGTCACTGGAAAATTACTGAGAAATGTGAATTGAATATCTAGAATTCCAAGCATTTAAAGAAAACTAGAAATCTACAAAAAAAGATCAATTGTATATTATATTTGACATTTGTCTGAAAGTGTATTGTAAAACTAAATGAGTAGCGGAAGTCTATGATAAAACAGCGAAATGATATACAGTTCTGTTTGTGGTTCTGATGATGTCTTGATGTGCTCATGTTCCCACTGAGCAGCCTCACCCCAAAGGAGCCAGGATCGACGTATCGGTGAACGAGTGCTACGATGGCTCATATGTGGGGAATCCTCAGGACATCCACTGCCAGCCAGGTTTTGCCTTTAGCCGTAACGGTCCGGTTAAAAGAACCTCCGTTACGCACGTCCTCGTCTGCAGGTCAGTCTCTGTGTTAATCCATCGCAACAGTGCCTCGTTCTAAATGCCTTATGATTGGTGGATGTGTGTCCTATAATCTCACACCCAAACACACTTTAATTAAATGAGAATCCCTTATAGTCAGTATACATTGTCCAATCTGGGCTATTCCCAGTCAGCAAATGACAATAGTGTTTATTTCTTTGGTCGTGGTTCCTAAACGGTGGTCCTACGTCATTCTGTGAGAGAGGGTCAAAGACAGCGGTTGTCACAGCGACCAAAGATGGCCTCAGATATTTAGTATGTCCAGCTCAGTGTGTGCTGCTACAGCCGGTGACTACTGACCAGTCAATCAAAACGCAGCATGAATTGACACATGTATCAATGCAACATAGCGCACAAAATCTAACCAGCAGTACTAGTGCAGGTGGACGACATTTTGTCCTTCTATACTTGCTTGCGTCAAAGATAACATTTCACATCATACATTGGCACACCTTCACGCACACACACCATCGTACATCATGCCCACAGTCACACAAGTGATGCCCAAGTTATAAGATTACTGAAATCGCTGTCTGTAGAAGGCATTAGTGATAGTTTCAATTTCCTGTTTTTTATTATTGTACTTGCCTCAAACTGTGTGGAGGGCTTTGGTTTCTGATGGTGTATGGCACCCTGTTCTTTTTACAAGTGTGTGTAGTGTGTGAGGATTCAGTGAGTGTGGGTGTATTGGTGTGTGGGTGGATCTTGTTCTTAAGATCCCACACAGGTCTAACTCTGATCCTGTTTTTAAAAGTCTGTCTCGCTTTAGACCTTTTTACGTGTTCGAATACACAGTTTCTGGAGCCTCATGTTCAGTTGAGTCTCTCCCATCAGCATACAGTACCTTGCTTGTCTGTCTGAGTGTGTTCAACTGTGTTTGTGCCTCCACAGGCCCAAACGTCCAAAGCCCAGCCTGTCTGAGTTTTTGGAGTCTGAGGAGTCTCTGGAGCAGCAGCGGACGTACGTCAGTGGACACAACCGCCTCTACTTCCACAGTGACAGCTGCACGCCCCTCCGACCGCAGGAGATGGATGTGGACAGCGAAGATGAGAGGGACCCCGAGTGGCTCCGGGAAAAGACCACCATGGTGAGGATAACTACTGAGAAAACCGCTCCGGAGAGTTTTGACGTTCAGCTATATCACAATAACCATTTTGGTGCACATTTTATAGGTTTTCGGTTACAGATCTGTTGCTGCACAATTTATCAGCCCTACTTGCTAATCAAGGGACCGCCTTAGGACCACGACTGACATTAGACGGATATTAGTGTCAGTAGTGTGAGTGTGTATCAGATGCAACATGTCCGTGTCCCTGCTAGGTTGAGAGTGGTTCCATCGAACAAAGAGCCGTTCTTTGGTCAGAATCTGACCTTTAATAAGGGTAACAGACTCCATTGATACACAAACTGCTCCAGCAGGGGTGTACAGGTCTGCCACAGAGGGCCAGTGTCATCACAAGTTGGTATTTCCCGTCCTTAAGGACATTGGATAGACCTGACCACTAACAGATGGGGCTGTTAGGCTACAGTGGGAGGGGTTTAAGAGAACAGCCATATTTGGAGGTTTTATTTCACAGGATTCCTCCGAGGTTTAACA
>JBBPDE010000026.1:3701429-3713195 GCA_037974605.1 Nannopetersius ansorgii | reverse complement strand
CTAGAATGTAAATAGTGATGTTACTCCTGTATAGACTGTACTGGAATTCATGCAGCACCTTTTCTTTGGTATAAGCAGGTAAATACAGGAATAAACTCATTTAATTTACAGAAATAAAAATACAGGCTTTAAGAAGAACAAAATGAAAAACTTTCTGGACTGCAGCTTCGTCAAAAGCAGCAGCCAATCAGCAGCAAGGAGAAATAACGTTCTCGGATTGGCTACTTTCAAACTTCCTGCCTATGAGTACAGCCTCGTGCTTGTGCTGGTTGGTTGTTTGGGGCGGCGCTGCCTTGCTAACTTCCGAACGCAAACGTGAACAACCAGCACCAGGACGAGGGGGCGTGGCGGAAGAGATGATGTACGAGATACAGAAGAAATATGCAGATGGTATCTGCCGTTTCCTCGTTGGTGCAGGGATTTCAGTGAGCTGTTGATTGTTCAGTACTCAGAAAAAATCTGAGAGAGACTGAAACCACAACTGCTGAACTGTAATTAAGCTGTAAATATCTGAAGGTGCAAAGGAAGGGTTTCTGAAGTGACCAGATTTGTTTTTACGGCACTGTACACACACACACACACACATACTGCATTCCATTGACAGAGTCAGGGATGGCTTGAGTGTGTAGAGATCACAAGTAGAAACTTATTTGTCTGTGTTTGAGCCTCTGTTGTCCCCTCGGTGTAGAGGCTGTTTCTCATGTATTGTTTCTCTCTGCCTGTTTCCTCCACAGTGCCAGAACATATCGAGTCCAGTTCCTGCCAGCCTCAGTCTGCCAATCTGAACAGCACACCCTCCGTACCCCGCGCCATCAGCGATGCCAAGAGGGCCCGAGCCAGCAGCCTGCCCCGACCCCTGCTCCGCTAACGCCCGCCACGTCTCCGCCAGCTCACAGGCACGCAGCTGCTGAAGCGTGGGCACCGGTTCGCGGTCCTCCCCGCCATCCTGGGAACTCAAGTGCAGCTTACGTCGTCCAGCGAGCCAGGGAAGCTAACCGAGCAGCCGGTCCTGCACTGCACCAAAGTCCACCTCTCAGGTGCCCACAGTGTTTACGTTATTCGCACGCTTGGGGCGCGCCGGCCGATCGTGTCCATGTTGGAGCACATTCAGGTTTATTTAGAGGGATACAGCCTTGAATTTGTGCCAGTTTTGGTGACAGTGGGAATGTAACTTAATGCCATGCCCACTTTCTCCCCATTTTTTTTTAATGTGCTTTAATGTTTTTACATTTTTTAATGCATTTAAATACCACCCAATTACGTGCACACTTTGTAATTATTTTCTGTGAGATGTTACGTTGTAACATCGCAGAAACGGTGACTTTAAAGCAAGCTGTTGCTCAGTGCCCCTGTAAAGTGGAGAAAGTAGCTACAGAAGTTAGTGATTCTGAGAAGCTGGTTTCCTGTAGATCTCGTTTAGCAGTGTAGGACCTTTCCAGCTCTCCCAGGTTCAGATCTGGCTCAGGACTGCCCGGAGTTAGTGGCGTCGGAGCGGCGCTTTTATGTTTGCACTGACAGTTTTGTTGATCTGAGTTAATATGTAAGCGTCCTTCAGACTCACTAGTCTGCAGGGCAAGAGTTTTTTTTTTCTTAACTGCTGGAGCCCATAGGTTTGGGGGGTTGAGCTGTTAGTTTAGGTGTGATGTGATGGTTTGTGATGGGACTAGTTAGATAAAAGCAGCTGTTTGTGATTAGTGTTGGCCACGAGCTAGTTCTCTTTGGATCTTTATGAGCGAAGCCTCTCAGCCTCTCACAGTGTTGCTTTTTGTTTCTTAGGCATGGCTCCCATTCGGGACTCGGTCAGCCACTCCCCTAACCAAACAGGTGATTTTTTGTTGTTGTTTTTGGGTAGCGTCTGGGTTGCTGTGTTCTCATAGTGTGTGCTTGCTGTTGGTGTTTGTGTGTTGTGTTGTCATGGCAGTGCTGCACAGCGTCTGCGTTTATCACCCAGGGCTATTCAACCTCACCATTAAAGTCATTCATGTTCTCGTTTCCGTAAAACTGAAACCGAAACAGCGGCAGTGTAGCGCGTGGGAGTAACTTTTAGGCGTTTAAGGTGAAATTACTTGCTACTGTTGACATCTGAACTTCCGGTCTTGCCCGTAACTCCATTATGCAGGAGAACAGGAAAGCTAAAGGCTGGTTCCGCTGCATGTTCAGACATTCAGAGTGGGTTTGGTGGGAAACTGCATCGTAAGGACTGCGGTGAATGGAACCAGAAGTCTCCTAATACGAATAGGGTTATTTATTCCAGTGACTCTCCCTGTGTCTGGACTAAATTCATTTCCTTTAGGGACTGTTTTTGCCTCTTCTGTACCCCCTGTGTCATGAACGGGTTTAGTTTTAGGACCAAAAACTTTCTAGAACATCTCCAGCATCAGACGTCTGCTTCCATTCACCTCCACTGTGAGTCCCTCTAGACCTAAATTGCTATGAATGACCATTTAATTGTAGAATTTTTTCGTCTTTAATGCTTTGCTTTGAGGTTTGGAGTGCAGATAGAATCTATCTTTATATAGTGGCTCAATACTAGAGATGTTGGTCCGGTCTGGGCCAGAAATACTGGGATACTGGAAACGGACACGAGCAGCAGGGCTGCGTCCCAAACTGCTCCCTGCTTCCTACACAGTGCACTAAAAAAAAGACTGCTGCACAGACCGTGTAGAACACGTCCAACACAGAGCTGCTAGAGACTTAGACATGTGTGCAGAACTTTAGAATGGCACACTGGGAATATACGGGTGTAGAAACTGGAGTTTAAAACTTACAAAGCGCCCCCTAGAGCAATGGTTCTCAACCTTTTCAACGTTAAGGCCCACCTGTCTGTCACAGCTGGCTGCCAAAGCCCACTTGGCCACATTAGACGATATTAAAATAACCAATTGTGTTCCAATGGCCTGCTTCGATTTTAGATCAGTGCTCCGCAGCCCAGTGGTTAAGAAACCAGGCTCTAGAGAAAGTAGGAGGCTGTTTTGGATTCGGAGTGCGTCCTGGCAGATGTTATCAGATTAGTTGTGGGAGAGAAAAGATTGGACCGGATTGCTAACCGTCAGCCTGACTGTGAGGTCGAGGCTCCCTGATTCACCAGCCCTTGTAGAGTTTAGCTCTGCTGAGATCCTTTCCTCACAACCTTTCTGCAGCTTGTAGCCGTAGGTAAGCCTGTCCGGCCTGTGCTTAATGACTCTCCACAGCTTCGAGTCTGATTAATGTTTTCACACGTCGTAGCACAATCTCGAACTGTCAGAAACTGCTCCACTCTTGTCTGAGACATTAACCAGAAGCGTTCGTCCTGTAGCTACCATTCTCCTCGAGGCCCCGAGTGGGTTTTTGTGCTGCTGTAAGCACTGTCTGGGATAAAAACCCTCAGACTTGGCAAGAGAACAGCTCTTCAGGGAGCTTGGCAGCCATCTTCGAGTAATAATTCGAAAGCAAGCACAGGCTAGCAGGGGGAACTTTGAGGAGAACTTTGTGCCGAGAGAAAGAAGGGAGAAGGGCAGGGATGTTTTCAGAGAGAACGGTCCGGCCTCGAAGTTGAGAGGCTGCTTGAGATTTGTTTTATTTTGTTTTGGCCTGGTTTTGTTCAGAGCGAAAAGATGGTAGTTATCCTGGCCCCCTCGAGCCCGCTCTGTCCTCTCACTCCCTGATCCTCTGGCATGCTGTAGGATCACGCTGCTGCTACAAAATGGTGGCAGCTGTGCCTCTGTTTCAGCCAGGCTCACGCAAGACGCTGCCCAGCGGGGCTTAGGGAACCTCCTGCGACCCTAATGTTCAATAATCTGTGAAAACGGGGTGCCTGGTTCCCTATTAGCCCCTGTAGTTCATTCAAACCGTCTCTGTTCGTGCACATAGATGCTTCATTGCAAATCTTTTATAACGATTGATTGTAATTCAGTTTTTGGCCAAATGTTCATTAATTATTGATGCACTTTGTGGGCCGAGAACACCCATTAAAAAAAAAAAGGTAGAAATTGGCGCTCAGTCCACTTTGAACAGCATTGTAGGGATTTGCTTATATGTAGAAATCAAGCCACTTTTAACTTAAACGTGTAGCGAAATGCTAATTATACAGCAAATTAACATTTTACCTATACTGCCCACTTCTGCACCAGAGTATTGTGCTCTTCTACAGAGCAATAAACATCAAAAACTGGTTTAGAATGTCAGTCTAATCCGTACTAGTCGTTTTTAAGCAAACTTTTGTTTGCTGACTCCAATATCATGCATCTCAACAATAGTAGGTTGCTGTATTTGCAAAAATGATTAGCGTATTGATCATTTTTGTGTTGTCTGTTTGTGTTTTTGTGGCTTAAGGGAGAGGAGAGTGTGCTGAACTGTGTTGGCTACTTGTTGGCTAAGATTACAGACTAAACATTTTTAATTTTCTCTCTGCAGGTTTGGATCACGCTGGTCTGGACCCACAGTATGAGAATTTGCCCTGGAGCTCTGGCTCACCTTGCAGCGACTCAAACAGCAACTGGGGCAAAGTCATTGTAGACAGCTGTGATAAGGGACCCTGGCCCTCCATCACTGGTAGCGACCCAGAGTTAGTCTCAGAATGTATGGACGCTGACTCTGCCTCCAGCTCTGGGTCTGAGAAAAACCTCAGTATGATGGCGTCTGGGATGGCTGGTGGTGACAGCAATGGCAATAGGGAAGGTTCTCATTTTATGGTGGCAAACGGCAGCAATAATGTGGCTAACGGGAGTGTTAAGGGGCCTTGGGGAGTACCCAACGGCTCCATGCTAAGCACATGTCAAGTCTCTGGGGAGAGCCCTGGCAGCAAGCTGGCAGAAGCTAGTCATGGGAAGATGAATGCGTGGGGTACCCAAGGTGCCTCAACCAATGGAGGTATAAATCCAAGCACTTTGAACCCAAATGCCAACCATGGTGCCTGGCCCGTTCTGCAGAACACAGGGCCCAACCCCCATGGGCCTGTGGGCAATGGGAATGGGGGCACCAACACTCAAAGAAGCACCATAGGTCAGACACCCAGCATGCAGAGTATTAACTCTAAGATGTCCTGGGGAAACCTGCAGGAAAACGTTGCAGAATCCGAAGTCAATGGTACAAACAAGGTTCTAAGTGGGCAGCCTCAAAACCTTAACACTGAATTTAACGGACCAAATAACACTACTAACACGATGACCTCTAGTTTACCAAACTCTACAGGTTCAGTGCAGATGAATGAACAGCCCCCGGGGCACCGAGCCTGGCCTGCGAGCACAGGGGGCTCCCCTCAGCTCCAAACTTCTCCAGTCTCTAATGGCACTTCCATTTCTCAGCATGGCAGCAGCGAGGGAATGAACAGCAGCGGGTCTTACGGTACAGCGTGGGGCGCTGCCCCTGGCACTAATTACTCTGGAGACAAATGTCCTGTCCCTAAAGGCCAAGCTGTGGGTGACACTGTGAACGCAACTCTAATGCAGTCTGGAGCCAACGGCTCCTCTGTGAGCGCTACTTCTTTTAAGAATAATAATAATAATAACGGGATGGGCGGTCGCGGAGGAGGCTGGGACTCTGGGCCCGCTTCCTCTCAGAGCATGACTTGGGGAGCAGGGAGCAGCGTGGGTCCGGTAGGGGCCCCGCGGCCCTGGGGTAGTACCTCATCGTCCTCTTCTTCCTCTTCATCCTCTTCGAACACTGGCACTAAAGTCTCGAACGGGGAGTGGAACGTTTTGCCCAGCAACAATCAGCATTCCAATGATGGCACAAATGGGAGCAGGAAGGGAACAAACGGCTGGAAGTCTTTGGAAGATGATGCTCTAGGGTTAGGGAGCGCTGGCCAGTCGTCCCAAAGCAGCACATGGAACAAATCTACAGGCAGTGAAGGAAGCGGAGAAAGCTCGGCAGGTCGTAGTGACAGAGATGGGCAGCGAAGCGGCAACCGCAGGAGGGGAACCCAGAACGGCATGGTACAAGCAGCTGTGACGAAAACTGACATGGACCCAAGGGTCCTGTCTAATACAGGATGGGGCCAGACCCCGGTCCGCCAGAACACTTCCTGGGACGTCTCCAACGCTGAGAAAAAGGCTGGAAATGGGTCACAGGGCTGGGGCAACCCTCCTCCACAGCAGCCCAACTCGGGTGGGTGGGTAGACAAACCCAGCACCAATAACAGTGAGCCCGCCAGTTCTGGCTGGGGTGAGCAGAAGCAGACGTCTGGATGGGGAGAAGGCGGCAAATCCCAGAACGGCTGGGAGGATTCTTCCACTGGTATGAAAAAGAGCAGTTCCTCCTGGGGAAGTGGCAAAGAGGACAAGTCCTCTTCCTGGAACAACGGTCAGAAGGCTAAGCAGGGATGGGGTGGCTCCTCTGCTGGGGAAGTTTGGGGTGGAGAAAGTTCAAGAGGAAACCACTGGAGTGAACCCCAGAAAGCTGGATCGGGGGGTTGGGACAGCGACAGCGACCGTTCCGGTTCTGGCTGGAGCGAGACGGGCCACGGCAACCCAAGCAACACCTGGGGAGGCAGCGGAGGAGCCAACACTCCTGATCAAGGAGGCCCCGCCAGTGGATGGGCAGATCCTGTGAAGACCAACAATCAGAACCAAGGCTGGGGTGAACCAATCAAACCGGGCCACTCTAACCCAGCCTGGGGTGACACCACGAAATCGAACAACTCGTCGGAGTGGGGCAAATCCCAGGAGACCAGCATGGGAACCTTCAGGGCCAGCTCTCACACCGGATCGCAGAACAAACCGTCTGGTTGGATGGGTGGTCCGATGCCGGCCGCCACGAAAGAAGAATCGTCTACCGGCTGGGAGGAGCCGTCCCCTGAATCCATCCGGCGCAGGATGGAGATCGATGATGGAACTTCTGCGTGGGGAGACCCCAGCAAATACAACTATAGCAACGTGAACATGTGGAACAAGAATAGCTCGGCAGAACAGGATGGAATGTCCGGGTCTCAGCAGCAGCAGCCTCCCCCACCAGCTCCCAGCTCTATGGTGCAGAAGGAGAAAAGCTCAGGTAGGTGTCTTTTGTAGTTTCTTTTCCTCCTGCTAGTGCGTTGGCAGTGACCTCTAAAGGCTGCATTTATTTACAGCAGTGTAGTCACACCTTTGGAATTTCTCCTCCCACGTTCCTCATTCCTCTTCAGTACTTGTGCTGGCAAAGGTTTGAGGTTTGTTTCTTGCGAAGCTGGTTTGGGATTTTGGCAGCGGGTGAGCTGTGCTCAAGTTTAAAAAAAAAAAAAAAAAGGTAGGCTTGGGTTACGCTGTAACTGAAGGTGCAGTCATATGCTAGCAACCCGAGCAGCAGGACACACATGAACAGAGCTATTTCTGTAGGAAGAATTCAGGGCATGTGCTGGACGGTGAAAGTGCAAGAAACTTCACTGGTCAGATGTAAGCTGATCTGTCGAGAGGACTTCAAAGTAAACAAAGCTTACATAAGCATGTTTATACGGGGGAGGAGGACCCAGACTGGGCCTGGAGTTTAGCTTTACACCCACGCATGATCTCAGACTCCTCTTCTGAGACTGGAAATATAAAGACGTCGAAGGAAGGAAGCACGTTTTGTCTTCATCCTAAAGCTTGCACTCGGACATGTTTGGTTTGGGTGAATTAGCTCGTCTTACAAGAAAACGTAACAAATTCTGAGACGTGTTACATTTCATCCCCTTTACAGAAGTGCTAATCCAATTTTTCCATTTCTACACGTTTACTGAAATGTGTGGAGATGTAAGAAGTCATTTAGAGCCGCTTTTGGGTGAACAAATATGGGTGTCTACTGTCTGCTCCAGTGAACCCAAAAAAACACGTTCTGCACATTTTCCCAGATTTTCTGCACAGTTACGAGATTAAGATGTAAACGGAGTGAGTGAGGGAGAGAGAGAGAGCCAGATGGTTTTACCTTGTGGTCCTCAAACTAAACCCATTCATGTTGGAGGGATACATGCAGGGCGTGGTGAAGCAAAATAGTCCCCAAGGGACTGAAAGGACCTTTAAAATTAACCAGTTAAATACTGAGGGTGTAACGTAATTGAAAATTGAAAAATCCATTTAGTTTTGGTAGTATTCAGACTGAAGACTTGTCACTAGACCTCTCAGAGATATTTAGCATCTGTCTGTGTGTGTGTTTGTTTGTGTGTGTGTGTGTGTGTGTGTGTGTGTAGGGTGGGGAGAGCCATATGGTGGGCCGCAGAAAATGGAGTCCTCAACGTGGGGTGAGCCTGCCAACCCACCTGTCACTGTGGACAATGGCACTGCTGCCTGGGGGAAGCCCCTGGATTCGGGCTCCAGCTGGGAGGATTCGAGCAGGGAGGCGAGCGGAGGCGGCGGCTGGGGCGGCGCCTCCATGGCCCCGCCCACACAGCACAAACCCGGTAGGTCCCAGACACATCTGTTCTAGTGAAATACCTCATTAGTGCTTTATAGGGGTTGGTCTCTTAAATCACACTTCCACTTATTTGATTGCGGAGAGTGTTGCGGTCTTTTCTCGTTCAGCAGCTTAAAGGCGCTTTTCGTTTCTTAGCCGAGAATCTGGAAACTTTATCGATCCCGGAGGAAATGACTGAAGTAGGTGTTTGTCTTTTCGCTGGAGTGAAATAACGTTCCCCCAGGACCGTAGTGCAACACACAAACGCAGAGTGCAGGACATAATATACTGCATGCAGAACGAGCAGAAGTGAGAGTACAAGGAAAAAGAAACTCATTTTAAACACTGAATTACCCTCAAGGCCTGGTTCCCCGTGTGTTCACGGAAAAAATAGTCGGAACTGTGTACAGTGGAGGTTAATGGAACCAGACTAGAATCTCCTCACCGAGATGTTTTCTTCTAAATTAAAATTTTAAATTAAAATTAAAATCTCGCATTTTTATGTACATTGTGCAATAATAGCTCAGCAGTATAAAACAGTGTAAACAGTGACCGAGGCAATAATCAGAATCAGAAAACTTTATTTATCCCGGAGGAAATTGCTCACATCACGACTGCACACTCGGACAAGACACAACAATACAGAATAAAAATAAAATATATATATATAATAAATATACTCAGACTAGAAATATATTAAGAAGGAAATAGTACAGTTTACCCGTAATAAAAGTGTACTAGAGGAGAATATAATTCTAACACTCTGTACAGTAAGAATAAAACAGTTACGTCTGATGTAAGCTGTAGTGGGGCAGCATGTGATGTAATAATAAATCAGATAAGATATGAAAAGACGGTGAATGTTGTGAAATTTACTGTTTATATCTGACATTATTACATCCTGCTTCCACATGTTCAAGGCTGCACCTTCTTGAGCAGAGCCTGTGTGTCCCGCTAGAACAGGACTGAGACCGCGATGATGAAGCTTCACCTGGAAAACATTTTAAAATCTCAAAGCATTAAAGTATCGCTTTGCCCCGCCCCTTTCTGTGCTGCAGGACCCAAACCTATGCAAGACACCTGGGGAGGAGAGGACATGTCCATGTCTGGAGCGTCCAACTGGGACGGCGAGGAAGAGGTGGAGATCGGCATGTGGAACAACAACACGTCGCAGGAGATGAACCAAACCGGAAACTGGTCCTACATGAAGAAGATGCCTCCTAAGGTAACCCTAAACTGGGTTCTCTGCTCTGGTTCTAGACTGTCCTGCAGATCCTCACCCATGTGTGATCCTGTGCATGACTAACTCAAATGCTGAAACAAACCTGCACTTCCCAAAAGACTCGAATAAAAATAAAGAAAATCAAAAGATCTAATCAGGAAAATAAAGAGAGGTGATCAGATTTTGGTAAAACAGTTTGTGCGTTAAGCAGCATAGCTCTTAAAAAAACATAAATTTTTTAATAATAATGTTGCGGTGTGTCTGTTTCCAGATGAGTAAAGGACCCAGCAAGGCAGACGACCCCTGGATGAACCAGTTTGTGAAGCAGTTCAACGGTTTGAATTTCCCTGTAAGTGTTTAAACTTCAGCTCTGCTGGACTTCAGTGTTTTTAGACGATCTGGGCATTTACGGTTAATCTTCACATCGTCTTTATTCACTCAGAGTTTCAGTAAATGATGCCGTTTAGCCTATTTTTGAACTGTTGCTTTTATTTCTTTTAAATGGAAAGCATTAGTAGAACAATTGTGTAGGCAATAATACATTTCAATGTATTAATTAATGGGGCAGCTGGTGGCCTAGTGGTTAGGGTTCCCAAGACATGAGCACCTCTGAGGTACCCTGAGCAAGGTACCGTCCCACACACTGCTCCCCGGCGCCGTGTTCCTGCTGCCCCCTGCTTCACTTGGTGAATGGGTTAAATGCAGAGCAAGTGTTTCGTGCTGTTCACGCCGTGTGCTGTGGTGTGGTCACATATGACCGAATGATCACCTTCACAAATTGTGCAGTTTACTGTGTATAGTTTTTTAAATCATATACTTTATTCACATTTTCTGTACAATATCGTGCAGTAATTGGAGAAATAAGACCAAGGGAATCAAACAAGGTGCAGAGGACTATAAATATAAACCTGACTCTAATGTAGTGTATAATAGAGTACTGAAATAGAGTACGACTCATTCTAAGAAGAGAAAGAAACGCAGGAACGAAGTCACTGAACGCATGCTGAGGTGAACGTGTGGCTTTAATTGCTGGAAGAGCTTTAATTACCGTTAAACACGCCAGACCTCGGTGAGCCGGCGTGTTTGATCAGGTACGCTTGTGCTGGGAAGGGAACTGGTGGAGTGTGGTTTAATGGCTGGTTAATTTTCTGAGAGCTCATGTCCCCTCTCTCTGTCTCTCGCTCTCTCTTTCGCTCTCTCTCTCTCTCTCTCTCTCTCTCTCTTTCTCTTTCTCTTGCACTTGCTCTCGCTCTCGTGTTTTCAGAGGGACTCTTCTGACGATCCCATGAAGAGCAGTAAGATGGACATGCCTGCAGGTGAGTGCGCTGCTCCTAAATCTTGGCTCTCAGTTTGGGAGGTTTTTGTTGTCGCTGACGTGCCGCTTCTGCTGCAGGGATGATGCCAGACAAGCGCATGGATGTTGACAAACACATGGGCATGGGCGATTACGGGAAGAGCTCTTCACGCCATCCCAACCACAAAGACCTGTCCATGGACCGCAGTCCCTACATGGAGAAGGTCAGTGGGGCTTTACTGCGTCTGCGTTCTTCTCTCTGCTGCTTTCTCTAGCTCAGCCCTCTGGCGCCCCCCGCAGGATAGAAGGAGAAGGAGTTCCATTTGGTTCTTAAGAGTCTGCAGAACTTCTCCGGCTCGCTTGCCTGCATGTTCAGGACAGTCTGTGCTCTAAATGAGCCTCAGCTCTGTTGTTTTAGAACAGTACATTGAAAGCGATGGCGAGTGTGCACATGTCCTCCTGCCTCAGCGTGGTCCGTCAGCCCAGACCCGCTGTGACATGCACTGTTCTCTATTAAACAGGGACAAAAGTCCTTCAGTGCATGTTTACAGCTAAGTGTGTCACACAGAGGCTGTTTCACTGTCCCAAACATATCTGGGTTCATTTTGGCCTGGGGGTGTGTATATATATATATATGTGTGTGTGTGTATATATATGTATATGTGTACGTAATACATGTATATCTTAATCGCAATAACTAAGTATACATACAAAAACATACATTGAAAAAATTTTAATCTCTTAAAACTGTTAAACGTTAAACTTTATCAAATCAAATCTCAGTAATTATTCTCCTCAGTATTATCAGTTTCACTTCTCTCTCACTCCCCGTCACTCTCCTCGCTACTCCCACCCCACTCTCTCTCTCTAGCCACTCGCTGCTCTCCCTTCTCCCCAGGGGGAGGGTCTTAGCCTCTCTCAACCAATGAAAAAG
>JBBPDE010000026.1:3596645-3619744 GCA_037974605.1 Nannopetersius ansorgii | reverse complement strand
AACGGCCTTATGGGCGGGCCTTGGCCAAAGAAAGCTGCTATGAATTCCAGACCTTCAGCCGTCAGTCTGAAGGTCTGTCTACGCGAGACTACAGACACAGTAACACTCTTTCGAAAGCCTGGCCACAGATGGCATCACTGAGGACCAAATTGTGTCTGTGCTGGTCCTGCCTCTGTCCTGCAGGACATTTAATTCCTGCTCCTTGTTTTGCTCCGTGGTGCAGCTCTTGAATGTGGGCCATTGACTAATAGGCCTGACTTCCTGCATTAACGTGAATTAGCACTGTTGTAGTTAATTACACTGGCACGTATTTGATGGGATGTTTCACTATCAATATATCAACTAAACACAGCAATATATATCAATAGATACAATTCAAAGGTCAATTTGAATATGTAAGGAATAAAATGTATTGTTTTCTGTTGCAAATGTAAAGAGTTACCTGCTTGTTTTCCATCCCTGCAAAAACTTCGGAATGTAAATATTGGCATGTAAAACAGACACTCGTATGTTGCAGTAAGGCTATACTAAGCAACAGACAACGCCCCACGAAGCAGAAGCTCCAAGTACACTCGTAATAGCTTCTCTGGCCATGTCACTGCTTTTCCTGCCGTCTGCTTCCAATCAGGCACTGTATCATTGGTGGTGATTGCCTCTCCTCTATTGCCCTCTCACTTTTTCCCTCTCTCTTTTTAGTTACAGCGATTCTCTATCCTCTCCTCCTCTCTGCTCACTCTTTAGAGTAATGGCTCTTGCTCTTGCTCACTTGGCCTGCTGGGTGCATTCTTTCCAGCGTGTCTTGATTACTCCATCTTGCCAAGGTTTAGGGCGTTTCTGTTTGTCTTCCCCTGTATCTAAGACTGTGGCACCGAGAGTCAGAAGAAGGAAAAACAGTGAACTCAACAAGGATCGCTTGCTGCACCTGACAGAATGGACTGGACTGGAGTCAGCTGTGTGAATAGAGCTGTGGTCTCTCCCTGAGGGCTGATCAAGGACACGCGGCCATCTGCAAACACTTTACACAGACAAATGGGCCGCTGCGCTGCAAGTGCTGGTGATCAGCGAGTAACACCCCTTATCAGCAGTGCATGTGCTTTAAAGGCCTCCTCCCACAAACTCACTTACATTTCTCTCCCTCTCTCTCTCTCTCTCTCTCTCTCTCTCTCTCTCCCTCTCTGTGTCTAATTTTTACTACTAAAGGTCTGTTTCTGTGAAAGTGTGGCTCTATTTTATCCCTCTCATAGCTAACAAACAGACTGATGTCAGTGATTAACTTCCTTGGAGTCACGTAATGAGGGAAATAACAAAGGGACCTTTAGGTAGGTCTGCAGTTGTAATACCCCGTTATTCTGTCACAATATCAAATGCTGAGAAAGGCCTTTTCTTCACTACAACAGGAATGAGTCTGCTTCATTTGTTTGCATTCAAATGAGGATAGTGCTGGCACCACAGAAAGAGAGAGAACATTTGAAATAACAAACACAAGAGGCTGGAGGCTAGAATGGACTATAGAAACAAAAGTAAAGTGCAAGTTCAAATACAGTTTTGGCAGTAAGAAGCATTATTTCTAGAGTTTGCTAACCTGCCTGAGGGACGTCGTGAATGAAGAGTCGGCTAATATTTGTTGTTTCGATATGCAATCCAAAAATGACACATCCTTAAAAGAGTTCTCATGAAAGCAACAGTTATATAGAACCATTACTGAATGCATAAACCACCCTTTAGGACCCCTAAAATTTTTAGATGCTGTACAGATACTGAAACTACTATACACCCACGGCTTCATTTAATCAAGTTCACCATCAAGCCTCCATCAGTACTACAAACTCATATATTTTACTTGATATTGCATCTCATCCATAATATCTGCTTTCAAGCTGATCCCTCACAACCTGCAATATGATATATGTATTACTTTATTAGGGAGTAGGTGTTGAACATTTTTGTATTGATTAAAAGTCCTTTTACATTTTCATTCCCTGCTGTCCATATTTGGAAATAACTTTTTTAAAACTTCGTTAAAATCCTCCTAAATCTATGGGTTTGAACACAAGTTATTTTTAAAAACTGACACAAATCTGTACTGCTGTAATAAATGCGAGGCGTGGTTGTTTTTGACAAAATTTCTGCATACATTTGTACATTTAGATATTGTATATAATATATTTTCTGTAATATAAATTCAGTTACAAGAGACTAAATGAAAATAGAGTTAGGATTTTTACTAGACAGTCTCTGGAATAAGTGTATGAAAAAGGAGATTTAAGGGGAATAATTTCACTCTTCCTGCACTGTTTCTGAAGACTCATTTTAAACCCAGCTCGTTGTTGGCAACTTTTTAAGCTGGCTGGCAGCTTTTGCTATGTTTAATTCCAGATTAAATGCTTCAACTCCTCTTTTATGCTTCGTATTTGCAGTTTTTCAAGCAAGACTCTTCCTTTACTCTTCCTATACATTAAGAAACACATTAAAGATGACTCCTAATCGATAATGCAAATGAGTCCCGTCGTTTGGAGCCATGTATCAGACGACTCGACAGCATTAACCAATCAGAATGGAGCGTGGAAGGGCAGTCCACCAGTGCGCAGCGTGGAGAGGCGTGCCGCGCCAGAACTTTGCGTAAAGTCTTTATGGACTGTCACCGAGTTGCACGGCGAGCTCAAACACGACCAGAGCGACCAGGCGACGTGTGCACGGACTGGGAAAAATCGTGTCTTTCTGCGTATGTGACATTTCTTCTTTAGTAAGTTTCGATTCCAAGACGGATTTTATCTGGACCGACATGACGGAGGAGCGCGACAAGTGCGTGCCAGACGCGCCGTGCAGCCCGACGGGCACCTCCAGCTCCATGTCCCCAGACGAGTCGGACTCGGACGCGCCCTCCTCCCCGGCTGGCTCGCTCCACTCGGGTACGAGCAAGAAGCTGGACGAGGAGGACGACCGGTTCCCGGCCTGCATCCGAGACGCGGTGTCCCAGGTCCTCAAAGGCTACGACTGGTCCCTCGTGCCCATGCCCGTGCGCGGCAACGGCTCGCTCAAGAACAAGCCGCACGTGAAGAGGCCCATGAACGCGTTTATGGTGTGGGCACAGGCGGCACGGAGGAAGCTGGCAGACCAGTACCCCCACCTGCACAACGCAGAGCTCAGCAAGACCCTGGGCAAGCTGTGGCGGTGAGTGGACACTGCGCTGGCACCGGCGTTTATTTCTTACAATCATGTTAATCCATGTATTTTATATTCATGATTCAATTAGTATATTCCTATATTAATATACTGAGCCGTTAATACATTATGGATGTTGGGACTCATTTTTTACACCTTTAGAGTTTATTTTGGTGCCCCTCTTCTACTGCATTAAAGTGTAAAAAGTAATTTCATTATGTTAAACTTTAAAGCACCCCGTATGACACTTTAAAACTCCTGGCGCAGATGTATTAACATAGATATGTTGGATACATATTCTTTTAGGAAAAAAAAATGACATGAATGTAAAGAAGGGAGATGTTCCTGGTCTTTGTAATTTGAATAAACTTGTGTCTGTTGAGCGGCAATGATTAAGAAACAAAAAAATGTGTTGTTTACTTCTCGTTTCTCGCTTCTGTGCTGTAGCCTCCTGTCCGAGAGTGAAAAGAGGCCCTTTGTGGAGGAAGCGGAGAGACTGAGGGTTCAACACAAGAAAGATCACCCCGACTACAAGTACCAGCCAAGGCGTCGGAAAAGTGTGAAGCCGGGACAGAGTGATTCCGACTCTGGTGCCGAGTTGAGCCATCAGATGTACAAAGCTGAGTCTGGGATGGGCGGTCTGGCAGGTTTAGCTGATCATCATTCAGAGCATCCAGGTGAGCAACAAATTATATATAT
This sequence comes from Nannopetersius ansorgii, assembly GCA_037974605.1. Classification (NCBI taxonomy): domain Eukaryota; kingdom Metazoa; phylum Chordata; class Actinopteri; order Characiformes; family Alestidae; genus Nannopetersius; species Nannopetersius ansorgii. The sequence goes on along the minus strand of JBBPDE010000026.1, from coordinate 3,615,883 downwards.
ATATATATATATATATTTATAGATGCATGTGTACCAAACCGTATATGTCCATTTTCATCTAATTTGTGTATGCTGTTTTAATTTCATGATGAACAGACCCCTAGAAATGGTTCAAAATGATTTTGTTTTCTTCCAACATCAACAATGTGTACCTTATTTATTACGAAAAACATTTTATGGATGTTTTTGTAATGTTTTAAAACGGAATGATACTTTTCAAAGTTCCTAAAAAAGAAACAGATGGAATTCTTCTATGACTGTTAGCAGTGTGTACAAAGCCTGTTTTGCAGCTTCAATTAATATATATTTATTTGACTTTGCCTTTTCAGGCCAGCCTCATGGACCACCGACACCACCAACAACCCCTAAAACTGACCTCCATCATGGGGCGAAGCAAGACCTGAAACATGAAGGCAGACGGCTCCTGGACACCGGGCGGCAGAACATCGACTTCAGCAACGTGGACATCTCCGAGCTAAGCACGGACGTCATCAGCAACATGGAAACCTTTGATGTCCATGAGTTTGACCAGTACCTCCCCATCAACGGGCACGCTGGTACAGGGGCGCCCTCCATGGTCTCGGAGTCCGGTCACGGACCCAACCCCAACAGCTACGCCGCGTCCTACGTCCACCCTGGTGCCAGCGGGGCCGGCTGGAGCCGCAAAGGGGCTTTAGCCTCCTCCTCCTCCTCGCCGTCCCCTGCCACCGGGGATGTGGGCCAGCACAGACCTCACATCAAAACGGAACAGCTGAGCCCCAGTCACTACAGCGAGCACTCTCACGGCTCACCTTCCCATCCCGACTACGGCTCCTACAACGCCCAAAGCTGCGCAACCTCGGCCAGCACTTCCTTCCCCAGCTCCCAGTGTGACTATACAGACCTCCAAAGCCCCAACTATTACAGCCCCTACTCCAGCTACCCCTCCAGCCTCTACCAGTACCCCTACTTCCACTCCTCGCGGAGAGCCTATGGGGCCCCCATCCTCAACAGCTTGTCCATCCCGCCCTCCCACAGCCCCTCGGCGAACTGGGACCAGCCGGTTTACACCACCTTATCGAGGCCGTGAGCCCACTTCCCTTGGCGAACTTTGTCCGTACTTTGGATGCACTTATGAAGGAATAGCAGTAGCCAAGAGAGTAAGGGAGGCATTTGCTCATTCAAGAGAAGTAGAAGAAGAAAAAAGTGCCTGCTGATTTTGTACGTTTGATCATGTATCCCCCTCCACCCCCCACTCCCACTCTCCCCATACACACACACACACACACACACACACACACACACACACACACACACACACACACACACACACACACACACACACTTAATCATGGACGGTTGGTACAGAACTTGATATATTGGTGCTTGTACAGCAAGCGGAAATCCTCTGTGAGGACCACCTGTCACTGTTTCTCTCCCCCCTGCCCCACATACAAGCCTGCTCTTGCAGTTGTATCTCTCTTTCTTTCTTTCTTTCTTTCTTTCTTTCTTTCCTTGCTTCTTTTGTTCTTTCTTTTTGAAATGACTGTGTATATGCCACTGAATTGTGTAGGAAGCACACAAGCAAGCCAAAATCCTTTTTATGAAGCAGATGGAGAAACAAATATACACATGTGCACTGGGACCAATTAATTTCAGAATATGAGGCAGTAATGTTTGCTTCATCTTACCGCATCAGCTCTTAAACTTCTCAGCGTCAGTTGGTCGCCCTCCTTCATCCTAATCAAAAACCTTTCTCTTTATTTAGAGCTATTCTCTATGTATTTATGTTCATCATTCTTTCATTTTTGTCTTTCAGTTGTATAGTTGTAAAAAGGCTTTTTTTTCGGGGGGGTATGGGTATATTATGAAGTGGTAGGGGATAAAAAAAAAATCTACTCGGTACAAAGGTACTGAAGTTTGTGCTGATTTCACAATCATTTGTATTATTATAGACTACAGCATTCCTGAAAAGAAAAAAAATGTACGAAGTCCATCTTCATTCCATATTATTCAGAAGAGGCAACCGGTGATGCCACGTGACGCAACAGGTGTGTGCCCGCTTAACGAATCGCGATTAGTCATGATGTCATGGTGAAGAGAACGCGGGGACTAGGAGCGCGTGAGTGACGCGTCAGCTGTTTGCGAGCGCGCGCCCCTGCACACTCTCGCGCGAGCCAAAGCAGAAAGCTGCTGGAAAAAAAAAGAAAGCAGCTGAAGGAATGAATCGCCGCCTTTTCAGGTCGTTATTCCCCTGTAGGCTCAACAAGGGTCTTTATATGAGAGATCAGTGCATACCAGACCTTTGCTTTGTGTCACTGTTTTGATTAACAGAAGCAATTTGTTTTTTTGTTGCCCTTTGTTTTTAACCTGTTGCTTTGGAAATGTCTTAACAAGTTTCATATTTGGTGCCATTTGAGATACACATTGTGTTTGTTTTTTTTTAACATGTTGGTTGCTTGAGGCTGTGAGACGCAAAACAGTGTTCTCTCTAGGCTCCCTTGTTTCCTTCTCCTGTTGTGCCATTTTAAACAACTCAGCTGTGAATTTTTTTTTTGTGTTAACAAGTGCATTCTTACAAGAAGCTAACCTTAATTGCTGGTCATATCTGTGAAAAACAATAAACTTTTTTTGGTTTCCTGAACCATGACTTTCTCGATTTTGTTCTTTTAATAAAAAAACGCGAGGAAGCGCCAATGGATGTTGAGTTTTGTCACATGTGCCATTTCTACACGCTCTTTTAATGTCAGGTGGGAGTGGTGTTAAAAGTATAAAGATTATTTTTGCTGATCCAGAAGGAGGACAAACTGGTTCTGAAGGAAAACCTCTCTCGCTGTTTCGCCAGCCTCTGGTCTTTCGGGCAGCCACATTTTGCTCGGCTGCTAATTCTTCACTCCATACTTGCAGTCGGCAAGGTGAAAGGGAATGTATCCAGTCAATGAACCAATCAATCAACCGACCAATCAATTAACCAATGAACCTATCAACCAACCAATCAATGAATGAATCCATCTATTAGTCAGTATTTCAACTGTGTAGATGAGGGGGCATCAACAGTATGCAGGCTGGTGTGGATGCAGATGTATCTCATCTTACTAAGAAATTGCTTGAAACCTCATTAAATAAGTGGAAGCAAACAAACTTCTGCTTACTTTTAGTGAAAGCCAGGCCTTTGATATACCAGGCCTTTGTGGCTAAGATTGGTGACCCCTCGTATAGATCGCAAAAGATCCCTTTTATTTTACTTTAGTTAGGAGCAGTGACCATCTTAACATCCTTTTTTAGGGTACAGAAACACATTTTGAAGAACACAAAGCAGCAAACATTGCCATGACATTTAGTGACTCATCCTTTAAATGTGGGAAATTTCTTGAAAACCTATCCAGGCTGGCCCTAAAGTTCACATGCAGCTAAAGTAGAGGAGATGAGAGAATTGTCCAGGACTCCTTTCTGCTGGGTAGAATTTCAAACTGGGCACTGGCATGCATGCCAAGCAGCCTTCCCCAACTGGCGGAGGGAGAAAGCCAAGTGCCACAGTGGAGAGCCGCTGAATTTTAATGATTTATTATGTGGCGGAGGGGCCCCATTGTCTGCCTTTATCCGGAGTGTAAGAAAAGAATTAATTGGACAGAAAATGGAAGAGCAGGGGAACTGACAAGTCATTAAGAGGGTTGTGAATGGACGATTAGATGCACATAGGGGTGGAATTTTTTTCCCCACGCTGCACTGTTTCATATGGCAGTTTGACTCAAATAGGGAGAAAAAAAACAAAACCAAAAAAAAAAAAAAACAACAACAGCAATAGTGACAACAACCGCCACGGCAACAAGCAAAACTTAAAACCATAACTGTGACAACAGCACTGTTAATAATAAAACAGATATTTCACGAGCAGATGGGATGTGGGTGGTTGGAGAACGACTTGTTGTTTTTCTCCTTCAAACTCTTCTTCTCCCCCATTGTTCGCCAAATAGTTTCAGGAGGAACTCTTGAGAAGGAGCAGACATGAATAAAACTCATTGAAACAGGCACTTCAGGGTGCTTGGGTCTCATTTCACTAGGAAACGTCCATAGCGAGCAACTGGCCCTTCAGGAGCTCGTACTGTAAATGGCTAAACAATAACGCTGAATTGGAGAGCCTTTCCCATACGCCGCCCAGCAGGAGAAGCGACTCTTACATCCTGGGCCCAACCAACATACTAAAAATCATTAACACATAAATGCTCAAAAGAAAGTGCCGGGTGGTTTTACTGGTGACTCGAGATAATTGAAGGGTCATTTACATGTTCTATCATTGACACATTCAGAATCAAATGTCATGCATCTGTGAACATCCGCAGGAGCAAGCTGTCCAAAATGCCCCACTCAAGCCTGAGGCGTTCAAAATGCAGCTTCTCTGGTTCTATTACTATTTTCACATAAGAGCATATGGGCATATGGAGCAGAGCGAGTGCTCCATGTGCAGACGTGCACTCGGCGCCTTGAGTTCCATCTGTTGCTTCTGCATCATTCAAAGAGATGCAGAGTGTTGGGAAGAGAGAATTGCATAAGAAAAACTTGTTGAACCCGGGGGGCTCTGCCACCATTGCCCGACCAAATCCCATTGTTCCAGTGAGGGACATTTATCAGAGTAATAGTCTCATCCCTTTTAATGAGCCTAGCCGGAGTACATGTGTGCGCGCATGTGTGAACTTAGGGCTGATTTGCAAGGGAAATGAACTGGACATAAAGTGTCATTATCACCCATGTTTGAACTGCTCTTGCCTCTCGGACTCCTTGCTTCGACAGTGCAGATATATTTACAATAGCAGAAATAATTAGCCTATGGTCTACATACAGCTGTGTAATACATTTCATGCTATTATATTATCAGGACAGACCACTAGAAATGCTTTGTGGCTGTATGTCTTGTATTTAACTTACATTCAAGCAGATATAAATTAAAATTCCCCCTAACTCCAACTCTGGTCCTAAACCAAACCCTAAACTTAAGCTCAACCCAAGACCTAAACCAATACCTCACACTGATTGTTTGTTAATCATTTTGACATCTGTAGAGTTTCTATAGGGGCTATAGTGGAGCTCCAGTGGGAGGTATAGGTACACAATCAACTCAACTATACAGGGCCTTGGGAATGTATTAATATTGTTTTAGCATATTTCTGCTCAACCAATCAGAGAACTCCAAAGTGACTTCCATTCACCAGCTACAGGGGACAGTCTCCCTGGAGCAACTTGGGGTTAAGGGTCTTGCTCAGGAACCCAGTGGTGGTATGCGGAAGGTAGGATTCGAACCCATGACCTCTTGGTCCAGAGGCAAGCATCCTTCCAATTAGGCCACCACAAGCCCCCACAGCATGACTTGTTAATAAGAAAACAGGCTACAGCTGGCTTTTAACGACAAATACAATAAAAGGAGTGTTGCACATTTGTTGCACAGGAGTGAAAAGACTGTGAACTCATAAGTAGTTAAGACTTGGCATTTTGCAGATGCTCTCAGCCAGGCTTCTTGCCAGAGTCATGTCCAGAATTATAATATGTAATGACTTTGAATCTTTTTCCATTGGAATGTTGAAAATATCAGACAAAGCATCAGCTCCATTCAGTCAAGCAGTGACACAACAAAGTCTTTATTAACACGCAGGAAAAATGTGTCTTTCTTGTTGGAATTTCTTCTACGGATGGCCTCATTCTTGGAGAAATACTCGACATTCTACCCACTATCATTTAAAAAATGTTTTTAAATGTTTTCATTAAAAAAATGTTGTTGTATGTGTCTGAAATTCTGCAAATTGTGAATGGCCCGTTTCCATCATTACTAAGACGGCTGTTATAAAACATCTCCTAAAAATTTGGTAACCTCCACACTGACCAATTATAGTCCTATTTCAAATATCTTATTTATCGGCAAAGGCTTTGAGAAAGTAGGTTTTAACCACATCACAGACTCAGGTAAGATAAATATCTTGGTATTGCAGTGTTTGACACGATCACTCATAAAATACTGCGGGACAGATTAGAAACTTGAGTTGGGCTCTCAGATGGGTTATTTTGTCTCTATAGACAATTATAAATCAGAGAATACTGCTGTATGGAGTCCCACAAGGATCCATTCTTGGCTCCCTTTGGTTCAGCCTGTACATGTTTCTTCTCAGCCAGACTCTCCAAGAATACTAGGTGACTTCCAATCAATTGAGTTCAAAGCATTGCTAATTGTTTATATGTCACTCAATGCTTTAGGGCCTAAATATGTCGTCCTAGATGTTTGATCAATATTAGCCTGGAAGATCACTTAGACCAGCTGGTAGCTGATTTCAGGTAGCAGTTATGATCTGCATAAAATTAATGCATCTTAATTTATATTGCTTTATTTATTTTTGTTTACGTTTACGTTTGCGGCATTTAGCAGATGCTCTTATCCAGAGCGACGTACATTTTTGTTTAACGTAATCTTAAATCCTCTATGTACGATAATGTGCTAGACAAATAAACCTGTTCTGCAATTAACTGATTAATTGCATCTTTTGCAATTAATCAATGTTATTCATTTCACGTGTCCGTAATGATGTCGTGGCTAATCTGTGCTCATGCAGTTTGCATTAACTACACACAAATCCAGGGCAATAAAAGTAATTGCATAATTATCACTGTGCATTCATTATACAATGTAGTTAATGTTATTTAAAATACCCACAAAAACGGTTTGCTCCTGTGTAAGGAGCAGAATACACAATAAAGTGTAGCTTACAGAAACACTATTTCTGCTCCTTCTAGCTGCAATTAGATTTTTGTTTTCCCAAAAATGACAAGAAGAATTTTCGGTAAGTGATTTTTACTCTAAACTTTCTCTTGTAGACTTTGTTCAGTCTTAGTCATGTTAGTGTTTGTGTGAGTTTTAGTCTTAATGAAAACCTAATGAAAGCTGCAATATATATCCAAAGATACAATTCGGAGTAGCTAAATTCCCATCATAAAAAAGGTGGAAAGAGAGAACCCAATGTTCATTGAGCCTCGTATCCTCCAAAACCACAGCTTTAAACCTTTCTGTTAGTGGTTCAATGATTTCCTTCATAATTCATGTTTCTGGAGCCTATCCCAGCAGTCACAGGGTGAAAGTTAGAGAAAAACAATGGACAGGCTGCCAGTCCATCTCAGAAAATTACCAGTCAAATACAAGTTTAAGGGTTTGCTATTTGTATTTTTAACCTCCATATTTAGGACTTTAAGGTTTTCTCATCATCTCAAATGAGGTTTAAAGATGACCGTGTCTTTTCTCTTGCAGCCTCAGTAATATGGAACATCATACTCATTTTATAAAGGCACCTCCACAGTAGATAAATGCATTTTGTGTTTGAGACTGTAGACTTATCTATTATCGTCTTTTGTTTATAATTTTATTTGATTAAATTTTATTTGTTGCATTTATTTTTATGTTTGAAATGACTTGATTGTATTTGCAGTACATGGCCCAGCACTAGCTGATTCTTTCAGAGATCCTATATAAGAAAAGGCAAAGAAACTGCAACACCTCTCTGAAATAGAAGCTCTTCCTTGACATGTAAAATGCTGCATACAACCAGTGTTTAATGTGAAGATTGCTGCACACATAGTAATATACAGCTCCGGAGAAAAATAAGAGACCACTGCTATTTATCTTTAAATCAGTGTCTGTTAAGTTCCTACACAAACACCTCATTCTGCTTTATGAGGTACTGATTAGTGATCACCTGAATCACATCTTATTTAATGAGGAAAAGTATAAAAACACTGCTGTAATCAACACTCTCCTCTCACAATGAGGCCAGTTGGATGGTAAAACACTACTAGAAGTTTGTCAAAGGTAATTATTGCCATTGGGATGGTTGTCACAGTCATAGATATGCAGATAAATAAATTGCAGTGGTCTTTTATTGTTTTCCAGAGCTGAATGTGGTTTACATGTGTTCTGCACTCACTAGTAAATGAAACAAATATCATTTTCCATATCATTTGTGATAGTTATTCCAAATCAATTTGTCTTTAACAGAAGACAGAAATGATTATTTTTCATATGCTGATACCTTATCACTCCATCTGAAGGATAATCTTCATGAATATAAATCTCTAATATGAGCAGTGATTTGCGTGACCTCAGATGAATCATGCTATCTGTGCCAATGCCTGCTGACATATGACATATAACTTTAATCAAACCAGACTGATTAAATTGATGGAATAATGATTTGACTTCTCTCTGTAAAGTTATGGTGAAAGATGCTCTTTGTGAATGGGAAAGAGACTGAAATGAAGCCATAAAATGTCTACCTCTATTGCACTGTGGAATTTAATTTAATTATATTAATTTTTTCCAGTTTATCTCATTTGTACCTTCAGGGCACAGCTGGTTTGTCCTCAACATGCTTGTAATTTCCACACTATTACTGGTCCGTCTGAGACGTCTGGGAGAAATGTCCACACCATTTTTATGTTGTAACCACTAATACAGACCCAGAAAAAAATAAGAGAGCACTGCAGTTTATTTTTAAATCTGCATCTCTATGGGTGTGACAACCATTCCATGCCAGTGTCTGTTAAATTCCTACACAAACACCTCATTCTGCTTCATGAGGTACTGATTAATGATCACCTGAATCACATCTTATTTTACGAGGAAAAGTATAAAAACACTCTTATAATTAACACTCTCACAATGAGACCAGTTGGATGGTAAATCACTACTAAAGGTTCAGGCAATTATTGCCATTTCACAAATAAAAATAACAGGTAAAAGTACATTTTTTCTTGCTAATGCATCATTATACAATTTTGCAATCATATCATGTTGAACGTTTTAAGAAAATGACATTCAAAACATCAGATATTAAGATTTTATCCAGGGAACTTTTTATTTTTGCTAATTGAGACACAGTCACGTTAAATCTAACTATGAATTTTGTGCAATGATACCTATTATTTGTTAAATCGACTTAAATGCTATTGATCCACAGCAACTTTTCTCTCTTTTTGAACCAAAGGCTGTACAAATATTGAATTTACTTATGTGTCACAGCAGAAAAACTACTTCTCAATTAGTGTTTATAAAATGGCATATATTAAGGGACTAACATTCTGAAAAGTCATAAGTAAGTCTAACTTGCTGTCTTCTTGATCGCTGTATTTCTATGAGCACCGTCAGTCTCCTTCAGTGTCTATGTTTGCTTCTCCTTACATGATATTTGGACTAAACTCAGACTTAAGGCTCAAGGCTTACTAAGAAATCAATTCACTGACCTGCCTTTACACGAATATGAGCTTAAGTGACATCCCATTCTCTAAACCATAGGGTTTAATATGACGTCGGCCCACCCTTTGCAGCTATAACAGCTTCAACTCTTCTGGGCAAGCTCTCCACAAGGTTTAGGAGTGTGTTTATGGGAGTTTCTTCCAGAAGCACATTTGTGAGGTCAGGCACTGATGTTGGACGAGAATGCCGAGCTCGCAGTCTCCGGTCTAATTCATCCCAAAGGTGTTCAGTCGGGTTGAGGTCAGGACTCCCCCACACTATAATTTCACACTTGGCGCTATGCAGTCAGACAAGTACCATTCTCCTGGCAACAGCAAAACCCAGATTCGTCCATCAGATCTCCAGATGGAGAAGCTTGATTCATCACTCCAGAGAACGTGGCTACACTGCTCTAGAGTCCAGTGGCGGCATGATTTACACCACGGCATCCAAGGCTTTGCATTGCACTTGGTTTTGTATGGGTTGGATGCAGGTGCTCTATGCTGTTCTTGAGCTAATCTGAAGGCCACAGGAAGTTTGGAGCTTTGTGGCAATTGACTCGCTGACCTTTGTGCACTCTGCGCATCAGCATCCGCCGACTGTGGTTTACGTGGCACTACTTTGCAACTGAGTTGCTGTCATTCCTAATAGCTTCCACTTTGTTATAATACCACTGACAGTTGGTTGTGGAATATTTAGTAGCGAGGAAATTTCACAACTGGACTTGTTGCACAGGTGGCATCCTATCACAATACCACGCTGGAACTCACGGAGCTCCTGAGAGCGACCCATTCTTTCACAAATGTTTTTAGAAGCGTCTGCATGCCTAGGTGCTTGAAGTTATACACCTGTGGCCATGGAAGTGATTGGAAATTTTAATTATTTCATGGGTGAGTGGATACTTTTGGCAATATAGTGTACAGTGGAGGAAATAATTATTTGATTTTGTAAGTTTGTCCAATGACAAAGAAATGGAAAGTCTCAGAACAGAATCATTTTAATGGTAGGTTTATTTTAACAGTGACTGATAGCACATCAAAAGGAAAATTGAAAAAATAACTATAAATAAAAGATAGAAACTGATTTGCATTTCATTGAGTGAAGTAAGTATTTGAACCCCTACCAACCATTGAGAGTTCTGACTCCCACAGAGTGGTTAGACACTCCTACTCAGTTAGTCACCCTCATTAAAGACACCTGTCTTAAGTAGTCACCTGTATAAAAGACACCTGTCTACAGAATCAATCAATCAAGCAGACTCCAAACTCTCCAACACGTTCTGAGTACAATACTGTTCTGAGACTTTTAATTTCTTTGTCATTGGGCAAAATTACAAAATCAGGGGTCAAATAGTTATTTCCTCCACTTTATATATACATTTATTCTTTCAATACATTTCTGCTGTCCACTGAATTTCTGCTGTTCTGTTCTGTCCACTATGGCAAATGTCCCACTCCTGATCTCGTTCGGAACTTTTCAGAGAACCATCACTTGAAAAGTTCTTTGAGTAACCAAAACAGTTTTTCTTTGGCATCACTACAAAGAACCCTTACACCTTTCACCAGACAAAACTTATATCTTTAAACCATCATATGCTCATGAACATGTTTGAAAAGAAAATATCCTAGACCCGGACCTAAGTGATACGTTCAAACAGAGGTCCGAGAGTGGCAGGGAATGTTCTGAAGCCACCCGGCCCTGGGTCGGATGTTTTGCGTTTTACGAGGTAGCCCACTTTCAGCCATTGTTTCTGCGTCTGAACAGACCGCCACCAGTGTGTGGGTTTCTGTCGCCCCTGGAATGTCGCGCGTGGGAGGAACATTTGCGGAGAGTTCTCATACTCTCTCAGGATGGAGGTGGAGAAAGAAAGAGATAGACCGAGAGGGGAAGGGCATGAGTGGAGCGAGTGAAAAAGTGAGAGATAATTTTGAGAGTGAACTAGAGGGTGATAGAATGGGTCATGAAGAGAGGGGGAGAGAAAGTCTTTTTTTTTTCCCTTTCCTCTTTTGCAGTTGAGTTGTTGTTTGGCAGTAAAAAGCAGGGACAGCATGACCAGAGTTTTAAACATTAGCGCTGTGTTGGCATAGCAATGCACGAGCCCTGTTAGAGCACTACAGCCTGTCAGCTAGCGCGATTGGCTAAACACAGCTTGCTTGGGAAAACAATTACTCTATTGTGATGAATTTACGTCTATACTCTGTGGTATATCACTTACGTATACTGTATATCAAAGAGGTCCTCTGAAGACGGCGAACAGCGAGACATCTTTGCAAATAATGAAATAATGAGCGATGTCTTCTCCACACAATGCACACCGCAGAATATTGGACCACCATTTTGATAGTTTGAAAATGAAGTGAGTCCGTGATATCTATTTGATCAACAACATATGCTCCTACCCCCACACTCGATATCTTCTCGCTGTATGGTAATGAGCACAGAAGAGGGAGAGAGAGAGCGAGCGAGCAAGGGAGAGGAAAAGAGAGTTTGTTCTCCCATGTGGTTTTGGCCTGTTTCAGGGAGTTTGGAAGGAGTCCACAGTCTCTCCCAGCCCATGCTTTGATATGGACGGGGCTCATTATGTAAGTAAATCTGTTGTCAGTGAATGAAACAATAAGAGGCTCGCTGGGGTAGGTGAGAGGAGAAGAGAGGATAAGAGGGTTCCATGAAAGCCTCTGTGGAAGGTCACAGGTGTTCTAAAATCACACACACACACACACACACACACACACACACACACACACACACACACACACACACCCACACCCACACATATATGTGTGTATATATATGTGTGTGTGTGTGTGTGTGTGTGTGTGTTTGTGTGTGTGTATATTTTCGGTTTTTCGGGTTTTTTCTTTTAGGTGTAAGTATTGAACTGATTGAACTTTGCCTTTTTTTTATGACAAAACATTAAAAGTAAGAGAAATGAAGCAGTGTTTTCAGAACTTGAATAATGATTCAGGTGATCACTAATCAGTATCTCATAAAGCAGAATGAGGTGTTTGTGTAGGAATATATACATATATATACTTTAGGACACTGTACTGTGGAAGTTGCATAAGAAAGCAACACCAAAATACAGGATGCAGCTTAACATGGCGACCAGTTCCAGTTTGGATTTTCCTGTAGATATCTTCCTCCCAGCATCTGTCAAGGGAAGCCAGGGAAGCTGTCTCCACTGCTCCAGAGTACCATGGCAGTAATGTTTTACACCATATGATCTTAGGCTTGTGTGACTGACCTTTTGTTGCTCCCAGACACTTCCATTTCACAATAACTACACTTATTGTTGACCAGCAGGGCAGAATGCATTCACGAGATTTTCAGTAAATGAGATATTAACCATTACTTGACTAATGGGTGAAATGTTTGACATAATCCAATCAAATAATTAAAATAATTTAATCTTAAGTTCTCCCATTATAGTCATAATCCAATAATGGAAGTACAGGCATAATGTAAACGTTGTTACATAACGCATTAATCAGGGAATATAATGAGGAACAATAATTGCATTATTTTTCCATGCCTTGATTTTATAAACCACATATCTTGGATTGTATTGGAAGTTCAGGAGGGCATTTACACAATGTTTTCAAACTCCGTGAGTGGAAAATACTGCAAGAGGTACACGTGGCAAATGACAAAAAACAGACTTGAATTCATTACAATAATTATAGTTATTATCGTGGTGAAATATTTTTATATTTTCTGACTGATTCAAATTGGAAAAAATACAAAAAAGATCAACAATTACAGCATTACATTTATCCCTTTCAATGCTTAGGGCTATCTCACTTTGGTGGGTAACCCTATGTGTTAATTATAATTTGGTTAAAACAAAAAATGTCAATGTAAAATGCATCCTAAATTGCATGTTACTACAGAACTGTTTATATGAAGGACCTATTTAAAATAAGACGAATTACAGCCAATCATTTTTCATCATTTTTCAGTTCTCCCATTTGAGTTTTTTAAGTAAGAAATGTCTAATTAGAAAAATCCCGGTTCAAAACTAACAATTACATCAGTCAGTAAAATGCTGTTTAAATAAAACTTTAGCAGTGCATTTGATTTCTGAACTCACTAAATGATACTGGCCAGTTTTAAAGGTAATACAAATCTCTATTGGTCATAGTTTTCATTTCGGTTAGTCCCTAAAGAAGGTATTTCGGGCCTGAGGCGAGAATATGTCACACTGTACTAGCACTAAAACAGGAGATACAAACGGAGGAGAAATATCCCGTAAATTTACTGTTTACTGTTCTTACACACCTCCCATTTACACATAACCTACTTGAGCCGGGGAGGTCAGAGGAGAATGGGTTTTTTCAGTGGTTTGCTGGAGTTTATTAAGGATGCGAGAAAGTAATTGCAAATATCCATTTCACTTACAGAGGTCACCCATGACCCATCCATGTGTCTCTTTCCAAAGAAGAGAAACAAAGAAAGAGAGAGAAAGAGAGAGACAGAGGGAGAGAGAGAGAGACATTCATCAACCTTGTTCCCTGCAAAACACAGTTTTTTTGCTATATGCCGGTACAATAAGGGATCCCCTAAAGTGACACTTCAACCAAAACCACTAATGTGGCTCACTAGGAATGCATTCTTAAAGATAAAGTAAAGGAAATAGTGGCAGATTATCCAATTAAAGAGGTTGTTAAAAATACATCTTCTATTGCGATGTTTCTTCAGGAGATCCTGCTTTTGCCAATCCACAGTGTCACCGTTCCCCACCCCAACACATCTCACTCGGCTCCGAACAGACTCCAGAATCATTCGAGGAGCTGTAGCTGAACGTGCTGTGGAGGAGTGAAGGAGCAGGATGGCAAACACTATTCTAAGCCATCTCACCAAACAACCCTCATTATGTTAAACGGCCTACATCTCACCAAACATACCTTCATGGTGTTAAAGAGCCTACATCATGGAAAATTACATTTTGTTATTTATTTATGGAACAACATTTTAGCGCATTTTTATTGGTCTGTCGGTCAAGAAATCTTGACACAGTGTAAATGGCAGCTGGCACTTAAAAAAAAAATGGTAAAAATCTACAAGAATGGAGGCACTGGGAATTGATATTCAGTGGACATCTGAAAATTGTGGGGATTACATTTTCATTTTAAACTCAGCGCCATACATTACCCTTAAAAACATGTAAAGATAAACCTGTGTTCATACTGTACAGTTTATCTCCCTCAGTACTAGAATGTATATACTCTATACTCTAATTCATGCCTGCGTGTTTTATTTGGTATAAGCAAGGTAATAGAGAGGGCAAATGCAGGGTAATTTACAGATGAACAACATGAAAAACATGAGAACACTCGGTCAAACACTCACGATAGCTCCACGTGGGCAACTATTCTAATGCAGGGATGCTGGGCTGTATCTGAGATGCATCACAGGGCAGCAGCCATTATACAACAGTACTAAAAAACTTATACTTGTATATTTTTTATGGAAATGTAACTGAATTTACATTTATATTTCTGTTACAAAATTAGTAAATTCTATATTTTTTAATACTTTAGCACAAAATGCATGAAAAATCATGTGTTGCCACAAATAAAAAATGCGGGGGATATTTGCAGGGTTTCTGTGAACAATTATTAGTTCAGTTTTAAGTAAAAATCTGCGAATGACTGAGGCTGTGAACGACTTTGCGGGGCAACACTGTACTTTGTTCCGCCAACAATGATACATTGGTATCTAAGTCATGATAAAGAGAGGGATAAAAGGTTGGAAAATGGTCATGTCAGGGAAGTGCTCCTCAAGCTAAAAATATGTAATATAAGAAAAATGTAGGATACGGGCCCTTTAAGTAACTGGTCACAATATGCTGAGAGGGTTGAGGAGTTCACAGAAGTTCAGAGGTTGCCTGCGGCACTGGGAAAAACAGTTCTTACCTCAGCCAACCTATCCTGGAAATGATGAGAGGACAGCCGATGGAGCCTGTGGTTTCTAGAGTCGCTTTTATCTTTCGCTCTGTCTGTCTGTATGTCTTCTCTGTAATGGAAAGAAAAAAGTCTAACAAAGGTAATTACCTCTGCTCTTTCCCTTCACACTGTCATTCAACGAGACAGAACCGTTACTGGTCTGTGCCGATCACTGATGTCGTTTGTACACAGACGTCTGACCATATTGGCTCTAAAAGACATTGTGTGTGAAGTCTCGGCAGGCTCTGATGTGATGTTGCCCCATTACTCCTCCATCGTAAGATTCAAGAGATTCAAGATTCAAGAGGGGTTTATTGTCAATACCACAATATACACAATATACAGGGTATCGTTTCATATAAAACTAGGAACTAGAAATTACCCATAAATATAAAACTAGTCATTAACCATAAATACTAAACTAAACTAAAGTTTCTATTATAACTTTCTATCTGTACAATAAACAAAGACAGGACAATAGACAATACAAAAGTGAACATGTGCGAGTGGTTCAAAGAGAATGTAGGTTTCAAGTTATTGCCAGGAATATTAGACAAGACAAGACAGAAGCGTGCGAATTGTATTTTTGCAAATTAAGCTTGAGGTAGAAAACACTTTTAGCAAACATACAATATGAAGTGTGTTGTGCAACAGTCCCATTTGAATGTCTTGGGACTGTTGCACAACACACTACTGCCTATACTGCACAAAGTTAGTCACAAATGTAGCTTTACATTCCCAAATGTATCTATTGAACATTTGATGCACTGTTGGGATGCTGAAGCTATTAGTTCATGGCCTATACTGAGAACTTTATGAGTATGGAGCCATTTGAGATTCAGACCTGGTGTTAGGAGCACAGGGTCGAAATTAGAGAAGGTATATTGTCATTAATGGAGGAGGGAAAAAGGAATGAATCCAGTCCAACCCTGCAGCAAATGTAGCTCTGAATAGCACTCACTCTTATTTTGTGATATGATGTTGTTTTATTCCTGAGATCTAGTAAACGTTTCAGTAGTTTGAGCATGATAGTCTACTTTTAGATGTTAATTTGAAGTAAAATCAGGTAAAATGAGCTTATTCTGAAGCTGCGTAAAAATTAAAGCAAATGTGGCCAGTGTTAGGGGCTGAAACAATTTTTGTCAAAACTGTCATTTGAAGGACTGCCATTTTCAAGCTGCAGGATTGTACAGTATTGCATGGTTGCATAAATAATGTATACCTTGCAAAATATCTATTGTCTCAACATTGTTGTGGTGAGACCTGGCAAGACAACATGAAGTTTGCGAACCACCTATAGATGAGTTGGACCAATTAAGAGCAATTAATTATTTGTCACATTGTGCCTCAAGCTAAAAAATGTAGATGTTCTTTAGTAGATATTCCAGACCTGTAATTTTGGGAGCCAAAATTACAGACCTGGACCAACATTTACAGAACAATTGCTATTTAAATCTCAAAATACTGTTCTGAAAGTTTGCAACTAGGCATTTCCCTAAATTATTCAGCTACCAGTATCTATACTTAAGGATTCAGTACTGGTATTGGAAAAGGAAAAGTCGTATCATGCTGGGGACATGACTCATATGTCATTTCATGGTCAATTCTTTTTTAAAGATGTGTTTCATAGTGACATACAGCCATGAGCCAACATAACTGTGGCCATCTCTCTGAATTACACTAATTTCTCATGTCAACTGGCCATGTGGTGAACTTAGATGAACAATGAAAGAATGAACAATGAAAGAACAAAACCAAACACTCTGGTCCCCTTCCAGAGGGCCAGAAGATAGAGTTCAGTGGGAGAATTCATTGCCGTATTAGATGTATTAAGCTTAATTAATGCGACTATAAAGGAACTGTTCATACATGCCATTTTAAAGTGAAAGTATACACATAAATGCCTGTTACACGATGACGGAACTGGGGTTATTGTTTTTGAGATGGACTAAACTTCCATTAAAACGCTGCTAACAATGACTATAAGTTGCCATTCACCAGTCTTTTATCATATAAATACTATATCACTTATAATAAAATGCCTTGAACTTTAATTCTGTATATTCTGTATACATTGCTTCCTGCACCTTATTAAACTAATTATACTATACTATAATTATATTATACTAATCTAATTTAATTTTTAGCAACATTAGCATATGATTAATTTAAAGTACACATAATTAAGACATAAACAAAGTCAAGAGTTAGGCCTCGTTCACACGGATGTCTGAACCAGGCGTTTTTCTGGCGTTCGTGACGCCAGGTGAGCGTCTATTGAACGCCACCCGTTTTTCTGCTCATTGAAGCAAATCAAAGCGTCCACACGGGGGTTCAGCACCGGCGCTCGGCCGGCTGCGGGTTCGGACGGCGTCTAATAAATGCTGCATGCAACGTTTCCTTGGCGTCAAAATCCAGACGAACACGAGGAAAACGTCACTATGGCGTTTCCATGGCGTTTGCTTGACGTTCTGGAGGACCGAATATGTCCCGTGATTCTGCACGGCAACTGCGAAAAAACACGTTTTGTTCCTCTCCTGCCTACGGCACCGTATCAGGAGGATTTTTAAAACAGGAATGTAAACGGCGAGTTTTAAGAAAGAATACAGATCCATGTTTTCAGTGCAGAACTATAAACCAGGATGACGCACGTGTGAACACTCTGGACAGAGTAATTACTGCCCCCACAGGTAAATACACGAAACTACAGATTGGGCGTCAGGCTGGTGTTAATCGGTGTCAGACTAATGCCAGTTGAACGTCTTGCTGACGTCGATCAAGCGCCGCTACTAAACGCCACAAAAACGTCTATGGCGTTCAGAGCGCGTTCGTTTCGATTGTCCATGTGGACAGGGCCTTAGTAGTAATTTGATGTAAAATCATGCATTGCCGAAAGAAGTTAGAGAAGTTAATGGTGACTCTAGGAAACAAGGGTTGTGATCTTTACAACACAGCCATTTTATTTGGCACCTTAGAGTTCCTGTTTAATATGTACATATGTGTGTGTTTGATTCCTACACTAGCACCTCATTCTGTTTTATGAGTTACTGATTTCTGATCATCTGTTAAATCAACTAAATCTTATTTAATGAGGAAAAGTATAAAACACTTCTGTAATCAACACTCTCCTCTCGCAATGAGACCAGTTGGATGGTAAAACACTACTAGAAGTTTGTCAATGATACAAACACTATAATTTTAATTATTTTTATGTTTTGTCATTGCCTTTAAAATGATGCTTCAAAAAAAAATTTTTTTATTTGGAAATTAGGAGAAATATTGTCAGCAGTTCTTAAAAAGTAAGGCAAGGCTGTTCAGTTCAATAGTTGCACCTATAAAAAAATACTAAAACCTGAGAAACTGAACATTTTTGCAGCGGTCTCTTATTTTTCCCAGAGCTGTACAGATGATAACAGTAAAATTGTGGTTGTTGGAAATAACTGTGATATTTCTTTTTTACAGTACCTACAGTACCTACAGTACAATACCGAACTTCTCTGCCCAGTATTAAGTCAAGAAATAATAAATAAGGTAAACGCTTATGTAAAATCTTTCTGTAAGGGAACATTCAGAGGCATTAACCACCTCAGAGGTCTGGATCCTGTTGTCAGTGGTTCTGACTAGTTTGCTCTAGAGTGACACGTTCCACTTCAAACCACGCTGAATGACTTTGTTTACACAGACATTTTGCTAGAGTTTGCCTCGATGTTGTTTACTTTCAGAGCAAAGCAGCGTTTCAGTCATAGCATTACCAGTCCCGCTGGGTCCAGATGCCTTTTATTGGAGAAGCAGAGCTCTGATGATGTAATGTGTCATGATGTCACCGTAATTGGAATGACATCGGGAGCGAGACACTGTGTACACGAGCACTGGCCGCTCCGGCCTCCTAATAACTGGCTGTTCATTAAAAGTGCTAACGAGTCTGAACTGGCTTTTGCAGGGGTGTGTGCGTGTGGCCCCTGGTACCACCTGACCGCTTTACAAGCAAGCATGGACCGAGAGAGAGAGAGAGAGACAGACAGACAGACAGAGGGAGAGAGACAAACAGATGG
>JBBPDE010000026.1:3575385-3588356 GCA_037974605.1 Nannopetersius ansorgii | reverse complement strand
GTCCCTATATGTGGCCCTGCGACGTGCTGGCGACTGTCCAGGGTGTACCCCGCCTTCGCCCATTGTAGCTGGGATAGCATCCAGCCCCCCCGACCCTGAATGCAGGAATAAAGGGGTAGATAATGGATGGATATTTAGTTACCGCCTAATCCTCACTAGGGTTGCAGGACATAAGATAATGTATCTTATAGATTAGGGCTTTGAGTTGTGTTACGAATGAGGATTTTGTATTTATCCTGTGGGGTGTGTTTTTAATGTGGACAAGAGGAGCTTATCTTGGCCTGGGTTTCCGGGATGCCCAGTAATGGTTCCCGGTGGTGTTCTGCGTCAAAACAAGATAAAAAAAAATCAATTTCTAATGATCTCTCTTTCTGGTCTTCAGCTATAGACTTGTTATATGGTGGAATATATTGCTTTGCGTGTCAAGACTACATATACGACAAGGACATGGAGCAGATTGCCAAAGAAGAGCAAAGGAAGGCCTGGAAACTGCAAGGTGGGCATTAGGAGCTGGCCTTGCTCGCAGAATCTACAGTAATTTTGATGTGTCTTTTGTTTGTTTTGACCATGCCTGATTGTTTTTTCTCATCAGCAGGCGTTGGAGAGAAATTTTCAACGTGGGAACCCACAAAGCGGGAGCTGGAGTTGCTACGGCACAATCCAAAACGCAGGAAAATCACTACCAACTGCACTATAGGTAGCCTCAAGCTCACTCCCTCTATGATTGTGTTTCATTTCCATCAACAGCAGTGAGCTTTTGTTAACTACACAACATGAACTGTGTATGTGTCCATGATGCATGTTTGTGTATGGTAGGGTTCTTAAAAGACAGTTTTTGGGAAACAATTTGGTGAATCATGATGTTTCCGGGTGTTTTGACACCTGGTCTGTTTCATCCTTTGAAGCAGAGGTCCCCAACAACTGGGCTACATACCGGTATGAGTCAATTGGTACCAGGCCTCACAGAAAGGCAGAATAAAAATACTTTATTGATTTTCTGAAAGATCTTTTATTTAGAAAACAACACTCATCTTGGTCACGTGATATGGTACATCAAAAATGTAGTCCGAAAATAAGTAAAAAAAAAACCAAACCAAACGGAGACCACCTTGGCACGTCACGCTTTGTTTAATTGCTGCATTTTGAAAAAAAAAAAAAAGCTCCTGGGTTGCTTAGGCCATTTTTGCCCTCTAGACTTGCCGTAGGCAAGTGGTACAGAACCCTAGGACACAAGGAGAAACAATGGCGTCAGATGTTGGACAAGGAACTAAAGTATGAACAGAAAAAGAACAGTTCTGTTTCTGCTGGTTCACCTTTTGGACCACTTCTAGAGGACTGAGTTCGGTTCCTTTTCAAGAGGACTATTTGTGAAAATAAGGCCCGCACAATATATTGTCTGTCGTTCTCATGATATCTCCCTCTGCGATACAAATATCGCAGACGACTATATAGCTTCTGACCAATCACAGCTCTGGGTGAACGTTACTGGGTGTTAAATTGAGGTCTACATGTAATGCGACAAAAGCACCTTTAATGGTGTTTTTTCCTTATTTTATTTTTTCCTTGACGTTTGATGGGTTTTTGTACCATAAAGATTTCATAATTCATCATTAATTCTGAAATGACCAGTTTCCAGCCGTAGAATGAAACAGGCGTTCTCTGCTACTGTGCCTTCAAGACTGATGTATTTAACAGAATTCTTTTCAAACTGGCTACCCTGATCTTGCGTCTGATTCGATTCAAAGATGGCACAGGGCTGAAACTCCAGCATGAACAGGCAGGGCTGCAGTGCTGCAGGCTTGATAAGGAGACAGATGGAAATAAGCTGTTTTTGTAGCCTTTCTAATTCCAGAAAAGTGCTGAAATGGGCCCATTTAATGTATTGAAAGGCATTATATCACAATATTTAGCAGTAAAGTTGCAAAACCAATATACATATATAGTACGTACGCATGTGTTTGTAAATGTGTGCGTGTGTGAGTGAGTGAGTGTATGACCCCATATCTGTAAAAACAAAGCTCTGTGTGTGTCCTCCAGGTTTACGGGGCTTGATCAACCTGGGCAACACATGCTTCATGAACTGCATCGTCCAGGCGCTCACACACACGCCGCTGCTGCGAGACTTCTTCCTGTCAGACAGACACAAATGTGAAATGCAATCCAATTCCTGTCTGGTGTGTGAGATGTCTCAGCTCTTTCAGGAGGTGAGTGTGAGCGAATGTGCTGGCGGTTGGTGATCGTATCCTGGGTTTGGGGCAGGGATGGGGCGATACGTCTGTATTTATCGTTAAGTGACTGCTTTTCTCAGCGTATTGTGGGCGTCGGTCAGAGAGTAATTGGTCTCATTTAATTGCTTTAATCGCTGTGTGAAGTGTTGAATAAATATCATGTTTATGTATTGTTTTATTTAACCCTGTGATCCCTGTGTTTCATGCACATTTCTTGAAATTGCATATTTTTTAGTTTGGAGAGGCTGCTCCTAACATACAGACGTTGAATCTTTCAGTTTAAAAACTGTGACACTTTTCCCGTTTCCAAGGAACACGTGTCCGCGTGGCAGGTAGTGACACCAGAGAGAAGCTGCCGAATGATTAGAAAATTGAGTTTTAGATCAGAAATGTGCAGCCTCAGTCGCTCCAGGCTTGTACTGAATAATCTTTTGTCTGTAGCAGGAAAAGCCGTCACATGTGTCTTAATTGACTTCCACACATGAACACTTCAGTGCATCTCTTTTGTTTTTCCAGCTTAATTCAGTATTAGTGAACTCTTCAATGCGTCACATTTTATGGTGCTATAAATAACTCTAGTAGGCTTTGTCTTCATTGTTTTTACCAAACCACAATGTCAGAATAATCCCTGATCGTGTTCCCCGAGTGGCTTCCTGTGCGTGGGAGACCGCAGCACAGCTTTGTTTACTTGCCAAGTTTATTTATTTGATTTAAATAATAAAATATGCTGAATGATAAGAAGGACTACAAAACAAGTATGATTACTTCTGCATAGCTCAACACTGCAAAAATCACATTTTACTACATTTGTAAGTAGATGTCCTCCTTTTGGGTTCCTCTTATTGGCTCCAGACCAGTTCAGGGAGATGAAAGACAAACAATGTTTAATCTTTAAAGAGACAAAAATCCCTCCCTATGGTTTTCCTGGACAAATTCCTTGATTGGGCCGGAACCCCAAAATGTATTTGCACTATGAAGAATATAATTTTTCTTATTGACTTATAATATTTCAGGGGATCTTTGTTGATACAACTAATATTCATCCATTTTGTTCAATAATGGTAAATCAGTAGCAGCAGTAAATGTTTTTCTCATGTATGTGGATGACTTATATTGATGTACCAGCTGGGTTAGTAAAACAGTAAAGAGTCTCACGGCACCTTTTAAAGACAGTCGTGATTAATATTTGAGGACGCATAACAGTGAACGTGACTGTTGCCAAGTTCAGGTAAACTGAAGGTGACTCCAATTTGCCTTACTTGATCTCACACACACACACACACACACACACACACACACACACACACACACGTGCACACACACACTCACTCTCTCCCTTTCTTCACCCCCCTCCCACCCTGTGCTGTTGCTGTCATTGGGGTGTCCTCACGTACGGTATGATGGTGTGATCAGTGGGCGCTTAGATCAGAGCCTCCGAGGCTGATCTAAAGTCAGTGAGAGTAGTCTTTGATCAGAGCCTTTCTCCTTTCCTCATCACTCCTGGTCTGATCTGGATTCAGCCAGCACCGTCATTGATCTCACTTTCTCTCCGTCTCTCTTTCTTCGTCTTCCGCTGCGATTGTCAGTCCTCAGAGAACAGAACAGGCTGAGCTGCAGTCGCCTCGCTTTTTAGAAAAGCGCAGAACGATGTTTCTGTCATGTCTGTAGCCGTAACGACGGTGAGATCATCACCGTGGCAACCTGGTGACAGACAGGCAGTCCAGATGGCTGCCCTCTGTCTCTCTCTCTCCTCTCTCTCTCTGTGTCTGTCTGTCTCTCTCTCTCTGTGTCTCTTTCTCTCTGTCTCTCTCTCTCTCTCTCTGTCTCTCTCTGTGACTCTTAGAAAAAACAAGCCAAAAGACATTCTTTGTGATTTGTTCTGGCAGATCCCTAATTACTGTTATTAATTTGGAAATGTTGTTACAAAAAAGTGATCAGTACATGAGAAGTAAAAGAAAAGGAAGTATGTATGTGTATAAAACACAGTAGATATCTTCAGATGCCTGTAAGTATATTATATTTGAATTCCATGTCCGTCTGTTTCCAGTTCTACTCGGGTCACCGCTCTCCTCATATCCCGTTCCGGCTACTGCACCTGGTGTGGACGCACGCACGCCACCTCGCCGGATACGAGCAGCAGGACGCGCACGAGTTCCTTATTGCTGCCCTGGACGTCCTGCACCGGCACTGCAAAGGTGACCACACACGCATATCGTCAGGCTTACGTTCCAAAAGCACCCACCTATAGTGAAAAACTGAGAATATATGATGTGGTAAAAAAAAAATCCTATTTTTTATAGTGTAAACCCTAAATATGCACCCAAACACTTTTAATACAGTACACGGCTTAATGTACTGTATTACCCTTTAAGAAAATTTAATGGTAAACTCGTATCCTTACTGTACAGTTGACACTGAACTCCCACAGTGTTAGAATGTAAAATCATTCCTTGTGTTCTCTGGACGGTACCACATTTATTTTTATATGGAAATGTAGCTGAATTTACATTACAAAATGAGTGAATTATATTTTTCTTAATTTAGCACTAAAACAACCCAAAAAATTATATACTGCCCAAAAAATAGTGACGTCTGGGCCTGGTCCGCCATGCCTCCTTGCCCTTGTGCTGGGGTGTTTGTCTGGTCTCATTCCATTCAGGTGTCTGATTGCCTTGCTAACCGCTGCACTCCAACATTAACAACCAGCACCAGGACGTGGCAGATGAGGCCATAATAAAAGCAAAAAAATTAAAAATGCGGTGGATATCTGTTCGTCACTGCAGGGGTTTCAGCAAACAATTATTATTATATATGTTCTATACATAATTTCT
This sequence comes from Nannopetersius ansorgii, assembly GCA_037974605.1. Classification (NCBI taxonomy): domain Eukaryota; kingdom Metazoa; phylum Chordata; class Actinopteri; order Characiformes; family Alestidae; genus Nannopetersius; species Nannopetersius ansorgii. The sequence continues at coordinate 3,583,297 of JBBPDE010000026.1, read as the reverse complement.
CATGTAAAGCTGTTTGTCTGTTTGGCTCTTTCTCTCTTTCTCTATGTGTCTCTCTCTCTGTCGCTCTGTCATTCTTACCCCTGTCTGTCTCTCAGGTGATGATAATGGGAAGAAGGCCAACAATCCGAATCACTGTAACTGCATCATTGACCAAATCTTCACTGGAGGACTGCAGTCAGATGTGACCTGCCAGGTCTGCCAGTAAGTCCTCCTCTCTTTCTGTGGATGTGTACACACATTCTACACACTTTGCTGTTATGTCAAAACCTTATTTGACATTTGACACATTTGTTGCCCTACGTTGTGTAGGGTGAAACACAAAAGGTACAAAAACGAAACACAAAAAGGTACAAAGCTACTCATAATTATACATTAAGAACATTAGGAGTCATTTTTACAAAAATGTATGTGCAGAAGTTGAAACACCCCAGTCACATTACTTGTTTTATACATTTTCTGACTTCTAATATGCTTGCATCCTCTTCGGGGAACCTAAAATAGATGTTTATTTGGACCAGTGACACATTTGCTTTTGCAACTGTTGTGTTTCTGAGACCCCGTAGTCTTCCTGTACCCTGCAAAATCCTCTTTGCAGTTTCTTTCTAGTTTTTCTCTATTAACGCTCGAGCGGGATGTTTTTGCACAAAGGCTGTGAAATAATAAATGAGCCCTGTAGGACAGAGTGACCTGACTTCCAGCAGCCCAGCCTGCCTGCAGAGCTCCCCCTCTTTCACACTCGTACACACTGACATAAATGCTTTCTCTCTGTCTCATTCTCTCTTACATATTGGACAGACACTCTCCCTCTCTTTACTTTATGACTCACTATCCTTCTTGGGCCATGACCTCCAGCACCCCTGCTGGCAGTTCACTGAAACTGCACCATGACTCATTGCAGATTGTGAGAAACGGTGTATTTGCGTTGTGTCATGACAAAGAGGAGGGATCTTACACATGAAAAGATTATTTTGGGTGAATGAATAAACATTTGTTTTTGTTCTAAGCTATGCCAAACCAAAAATGGGTAAAATGTTGTTCTGGGCCGACTGTATTGTGGATAAGACTTGTGGAAGGATATGCACTTGCTTAAGTGATGCACACTAGTCTGTAGCTTGTCTATAAATACCACACACGTTTTCAGGGAAGGTTCATATTTCATGAACTGCACAATGAACTGCATTGATTTTATAGCACCCACACATACAGAAGCACGCGTAAATGGAAGTATCTGTAACCCCCCTGTTTCTTCCTCCCCAGTGGTGTTTCCACGACGATAGACCCTTTCTGGGACATCAGCCTGGACCTGCCAGGCTCCTCCACACCCTTCTGGCCCCTGAGCCCGGGGGGTGACAGCGGTGTCGCCAATGGGGAGGGTCACTTGACCGGCTCCACCACGCTCACAGACTGTCTACGCAGGTATGCCTACTTCTGGCTCAGTGGACTTCCTGTATAAACTCACCATGAATGGATGAGGTAGGACGATGCAGATCAACCTTTGACTTGCTTTGGCTTAGTACAGTGACACAGCTAATCTTACAGCACATGATATAACAAGCTGGGTAAATATACGGTATAGTGGCTACACGAGTTAAAAATGCTGGATAGGATGATGGAGCGAGACCTTGCAACCATCTAGTCCAGTCCTGTAAAAGATCTTTTAGTGATATCATGTTAGTAGAGCACTGGAGAACCGATATAGCCTACTTGTAGATGCTTATCATAAGTAAAGTGCTCCATTTAAAACTAATTAATAAATATCAAAGCTTAATATTTATATATATATATATATATATATATCTGTATCGGCCAGAGCTTATCAGAAAAGCTCAAGTTGTGAGCAGCAATTTGTCTATGATGTAATACAGAACATAATGTAAGAATAATTTAGGGACTGTTAATATAAAGAAGGGATATTGTAATCGAGATAACTGTGTAATCTAAATGGGCGTTTAAGAAAAGTTAACAAAAAATCTACTTGAATGAGATGCTAATTATTCAGGTCCTGTTCAGTTTGTATGACTGGATTCTCCATGTACTCCACTAACACAATGCACAGGCAGGTGTGTCCGCTTCATTAATGTTACTAACTTCATTGGGTTCAAAGGAAGCGCAGAGGTCCTGACTTATTTAGCGATAGCCCTTTCATAAAAAAATGTGTGGTGGGCTTCAGTGATGTTCTCAATCAAGAACAATCTCACACACACACAGATAAGCTACACTTTCCTATTTTGACTCAAGGAGGATGTGCGTGATTGATTTGGCAGATTTTTTGTTTACCTTATTGACTGCCAAATAGACATCTGTGACCTCCACCCGGATTCTGCAGACTTCTACACAAACACAATGAACTGAATGCACTATGCAAAACTCTCATGTTTCCCTTCTCTCTCCCTCTGTCTCTCTCTCGCGTTCTTTCTTTTTCTCTCTCCTTCACTCTGTGTTTTGAAGGTTCACTCGGCCTGAGCATCTAGGAAGCAGTGCCAAAATCAAATGTGGTGGTTGCCATAGCTACCAAGAGTCTACTAAACAACTGACGATGAAGAAGCTCCCCATAGTAGCATGTTTTCATCTGAAAGTAAGTTTCGCATAGTTCATGTGAATTCGGAATTATGTTTTTTTTATTTATTTTTTTTGCGTGATTGACTCAGTTCTCTATTTAACAATCAATTTAACAACTGTCTTGCTCTGACCATTTTTTAAACAAATGGGTTTAAATTATTGATGAAAAATGAATGGGAACCTCTTCAAAAAGAATAATTAATCGGGTTTTCAAATCAGTTAAGATCAGTCCGAACTAAAACAAAAAGCAATAGAATTATTCTGAACTATGATTTCACAAGAGAGTTAAGAGGAGCACAGAAAAAAAAGGTTTTTTTATTCTCCATCAGTCGACACTGAGGCAAATAAAAGGCTACTCTGCGTATGCGTGGGTGTCTTGCATAGATCAGTGCTTGCCGAAGTGAAGTGGTGGAGAACCCCAGGGTGACTGCTGAGGATCTGTGATCATCTCTAGCACTTTGAGTTCGAGTCTACTAGGAGAAAGACATTAAATACGAGTGGATTCATAGAACATTAACATGAAGTAATAAAGCATTGCTGTCCAGCTGAAGTTGCTTAAAAGTCACTTTTTTTCTTCTTTTGTGCTTATGGAACAATGGCATTAAGGAACAGCACAAAAGTTTCACACTGACCAAATTTTACTTATCAGCACTAAAGCCTACTCTCAACCGTGAAGCATGGCGAGTCTGATTCTAATAGTTAGGGACATTTAATGGAAGAAGTTCCATAGTTTCTGACTTGACCTTCATCTTATTAAGGCTATGATTTTTAAAGCTTAAAAATATTAACTGTTTGAGGCCAATAAATATAAGAGAAGAATTTCACAGTTCAACCTGTGTGCTGTGGTGTGTTCATGTATGAATAATGGACACTTTCACTTCATGATTTATGAATAGAATTTTTTTCTGAATGAAAAGAGCATCCAACCGTAATAATCTGTGAACTGTTTGGTCATGGTAGCTGGTTGGTGGCCTGGTGGTTAGGGAGTTGCCGCTGCAGTCAGAAATTTGTAGGTTCATATCTCAGGACTGAGGTACCCTTGAGCAAGGTACCGTGCCCACACACTGCATCACTGATGGCAGCCTACTGTTTCTCTTGGCAAATGGGATTAATAGGATTAATGGGTTAAATGGGTTTAATGAAGTGAAAGTGATCATTCTGTCATACATGAACACACTACGGCAGTGTTTTTCAAACTTATTTGTCCTGGGGACCAGTCATGTCAGGCCTTGCGGCTGCAGGGCCCTGATTAAATGATTGTCATCCCCCCCTCCCCACCCCCAACCAACATTCACTCATTTGAGACACGTCTGGTCGGCTTCAGCCATTTTTTTTAATGTGAAACGCACTCGTTCTGTGAGTCACGTGCCCAGTCCCAGTGGCATTAGTTATGCGGAACGTTCGTTCTGTGAGGCGTTCGTTAAGCAGGGAACCACTGTATATACCATAGTATAACCATATATACGTCTATGGCAGGAGAGCTGAACATTCTAGAATGGTGAAAAAAGGGGCGGGGCGGGGAAGGGGCGCACAGTAACAGAAGCGTTGAGAAGCGAGGCTCTGCGGACTGGCAGGAACCCTCTCACGGACCGGTGCCGGTCCGTGGCCCATAGTTTGAGAAACACAGCACTACGGCACACAGTGTGAACAGCACGAAATTCAACCTCTGCATTTAATCCATTCACCAAGTGAAGCAGTGGGCAGCCAGTAACACAGCGCCCAGGTAGCAGTATGTGGGGGCGGTATCTTGCTCAGGGTACCTCAGGGATGCTTAGCGGTCCTGATCGCAGGGCGAACATTAAATGCAGATAAAGAATTTCACACTGGGTGCTGTGGTGTTCACGCGTGGCTCTAAGAGACCACTTTGCTTTTAGCTGAACAGTTGTAAAGTAAAGACAGTGGAGCGAGGCAGTTACTGCACACAGTCAAAGATTTACCTGTCCCACACTCCTCCATCACATGTAACCTCAAAATATCTCCGAAATAGTTGTTGGTGAGTCACACCACAGGTGATACTGAATATCAGCCGACTCGTTTTGGCCCACAAGGATCTGTTCTTGGGCCAATTCTATTTTGATTATATATGCTTCCCCTAGCCCAAAAAATGCAGTCTTTTAATGACATTTCATGCTATTTTTATGCAGATGATATCCAGCTTTATTGTTCTTTTAAGCCCAACACACATTTATGTTGTCCTCTCTGTTGGAGGTCAATAAATGCCCAATTATATTAAGTTAAATATTGAGAAAGCCTCTACCTGGCAGTAAGTTATCTCATCAAAAGCGTCTTTATGTAATCTTGGAGTTATGTTTGATCAGTCCCTGAGACTTGAGGCCCATATCGGGCTTCTCAGCCTTTTTTTTCTGTCTAAAAACCTGTACAAATTGTGAAATTCTGTGTTCAGTCTGGAAATGGAAATGCTCATCCACGCTTTCATTTCCTCACAGCTTAACTATTGCAACTCAATACCTTACCAACCTTCTACTGTATCACCTGAGGGGCCGAAATCACAATCACATGTCCTGTCAGTTCCAGATAAAAAAAACAGAGGTGACTGTTTATTCCGGTGCCTGGCCCCTAGACTATGGAACAACCAGCACGACGCTCAGCCCCATATACTGAATTTGTAAAATAAAAATAATAATAAAAAATAAAAAACAGCTTAAAACACTTTTGTTTAAGCATGCATTTGGGTAGCCTTATTTTTATTTTTCTAGTTTCACTTGGATATACACTTGGATGGCCTTTCCCGCGGATTGAGTTTCTCACAGATTTTTTTTTCTGAGAACTGAACTAATAATTGTTAGTGGAAACTCCTGCACATTTGCAGAAACCGCTGATATTGTTCGCATTTATTCATTTATTTATTTATTGCTTTTGTGGCGTCCGGGCCTTGTCCGCCATGCCCCCTCGTCTTCATTCTGGTTGTTTGTTAGCAAGGCAATCAGACACACCTGAGCGGAATCAGCCTCCACTGTTCATTTCTGCGCCCAAACATAAATCTGAGAGCATTATTTATTTCTCCCTGCTGCAGATTGGCTGCTTTCATGCATCTCTGGCAGACAGAGTCCACATTTTCCCCTGTGGAGCATCTCGAGTGTTTTTATTTTTGTTCTTTTTAAAGCACTGTAATTTTATTACTGTAAATGAAATTAATTTATTGTGTTGTATTACTGGATTTACCTGCTTATACCAAAGAAAACACTCATGCATGAATTACAGTACAGTCTGCACAGGGATAACTTCGGTATTTACATTCTAGCACTGCTGGAGCCTGCAGTTCAGTGTAAACTGTACAGTATGGATACAGGTTTACCTTTAATTTCATTTTAAACTCAGTTTTATACATTAACCTTAAAGAAAATGTAAAGTGTTTTGGGAGCATATTCGTGTTTACACTATAAAAGACATTTTAGGCATTTTATTTTACCACATCAAGCCTTTTCTTTCTTTCAAATTATTTATTTATTTTCCATATTTTATTTATTTCATTTATTCATGCTCTCTTTGCTCCTCTTTTGGTTTTGCATTAGTTTTTACATGTTTTATGCTACTCCTTGCTGTTCCGTGCCTTGTGTCTGTGAAAGGCGCTTTAAAAATAAATGGACTTACTTACTGCTCCAACGTGACTTTCAATTCTACTTCTTTTCTTTCTTCTACTCATATGTTCATCTCTGCTGTACCAGCGCTTTGAGCATTCAGCCAAGCTGCGGAGGAAGATCACAACCTACGTGTCCTTCCCTCTAGAGCTGGACATGACTCCTTTCATGGCCTCCAGGTCAGCTTTCTTGCCACACATGTCTCACATTCACAGAAACTCGCTGGATTGAGCTGCCTGCCTTTGATTGTTTATTTGTTTGTATACATTCGATTGATTTGATTGAGACCAGCAATGTAGATTTTTGTAGCACCAACAAGCCATGTTTATTATTACGTTATTTTAACATATTCTGCATTGACCAACACTGACTGGGATATTGACGACATCGTTATAAGAGAAAAGCAAGCTTTTATACCTTTATTTATATTTTTAGATTATTTGTGTGGTGTATTTTTCTTACTGCTGAAAATTTTAAGACCAGGCTGTTCTCAACATTCATATTTCTTAAACACAGCAGTAATTTACAGTGTTTAAGACTAAATATTAAAGTGCTGAGGTTTATTTACTGTTATTTCATCTGATGTGCGTGTGTGTGTGTGTGTGTGTGTGTGTGTGTGTGTGTGTGTGTGCGCACGCACGCGTGTGTGTGTGTGTTTAAGTGTTTAAATTGAGCAGTTCTTCCTGTTAGTCATGGTTTAAGAAGTGATGCCTCATTTTTGACCTCTCAGGTTTACCCTTAATGATAAAAGTTGAATAATCAGCTTATCCACTAAACGACCGTCTGTCTCTTACTGACATGTCTTGCCGTATCTGTTAACGTATTTAGAATAAACCCAAAAACACACACGCATTGTTTTCACCTGATATTCATTTGATGCACATCAACTCTTTTGGGTCTACGTTTGCATTTTGGGATAAAATTGTTTTGCAAAATGTGTTTTCTATACACATTTTGCAAAACAATTTGATCCCAAAATGCAAACGTAGACCCAAGAGTTAATAATTCATAAACAGCTAATTCATAAATATGGATCAATAATAAAGGACAAAAGTATTCAAACTATTTAATTTCTTCTTCTGTCCCACAGTAAAGAGAGCAGGGTAAACGGCCAGTACCAGCAGTCAGTAGACCTGTTAAACAATGATAATAAGTAAGTACCTGCTTCATCTTCTCTCAGCCCTTTGCAGTAATAACAGACGTGGAATACAAATCAAATGAGTTTCTGTGTGTTTTTACCAGTTAGTACTAATGCCACCATTACCCAAGTCTAAATAATGAAGATTAGCTTTCTGTTCTCACTGAGAAACTCAGTGAATAAGGAGAAGAGAAAGAAAAGATATCTAATCTTTGATTTCTAACGTTGGGTGTAAAAGTGTGTTCCTCTCCCTCGCAGGTATTCCTTGTTTGCGGTGGTGAATCACCAGGGCACGTTGGAGAGTGGCCACTACACCAGCTTCATTCGCCAGCACAAGGACCAGTGGTTTAAATGTGATGACGCCATCATTACCAAGGCCAGCATTAAGGACGTGCTGGACAGTGAAGGGTGAGGAGACAACACGTCCGCACTGTAGTTCATGAACTGTGGGGAAACATGAATTACTGCACTGAGATCGCACTACTTGTGGAATTGGTTTAATCTAGGGGTGTGACGAGATCTCGTGGTACGAGATCTCGCAAGATCAGATTGATCTCGCGAGAACGTGACGATATCCTTGCGTTACTAAAAGCTGCGCCTGTGAAGAAAACGGACA
>JBBPDE010000026.1:3495972-3516112 GCA_037974605.1 Nannopetersius ansorgii | reverse complement strand
GTTTACGAACTGTCTTTGGTACAGATAGGAGCATCTGATCTGCTGATCTAAGTGATCGAGATGGAGCATATGGGTGAGGCAATTCTGCTAAATAAGGTGGGGCACAGCCACTAAGGCACTTAAACACAAAGATAAACAAAGATATATAAATATGTGTGTGTATGTATTTGTGTGTTTATGTGTATATGTGCAATGTGTGTGTGTGTGTGTGTGTGTGTGCGCGTGTGGGTAAAGTCAGAGAACCTGAGAAGAGAGAGTGTGCGTGTCAGGACTGGTGGAGGGTCTGAGGGTTGTGGCAGGGGTCCCGGGGGTCCTGGGGGGTCCTGGGGGGGGCGTTTAGCATGGCCATCTGCGCTGGACTGGATTGCGAACATTCTTTGGAAGCAGAGTGAGCAAAGGTCAGCCGGCTGGAGGGAGTTTCTGGAGTTTAAGTGTCGTGTGTACAGGAGTGCAGATGTGTGGCACTTTGTTTTTTGGAGGTTATCTGCAAAAGCTTTGGTGTCTCTGGTCAAATGACATGCTTGGTTGATTTGAGTCCTCACACTTCTGCATATTGAATACATTTAATATATTATGTTTCAGCCAAACAATGGCAGAAAAAAATCATACTGAAGTTTGGCTGTAGTAGAGGACTGGTTTTCTCCAGGGGGTATCTCCCGTCCGTGAGCTCAGACCATGACTTTCTCCTCAGAGAGGACTCCTGTAGACAGCAACACTGGCAGCAGCCTGTGCTGCTCAAAACCTGGACCAGTTCTTGCAGAATCTTTGGGCAAATTGTTTGAAATGGTGTTTCAAGTCTCATTCTTTTTCAAATCTGATTGTAGTGGGAGGCAATCAAGTTCTTTCACACTTCACAATTCAAATTAATAAGTTACAAACCTACAAACTGATCAAGAGAGTTGTGTTCAGTAATTTGGCTCGTCATGTCCGTGGCAGGGATCCTTTATGTTAATCTGTCTCTGGATTTCAGGGATCCTTTATATTTATGTCTCTGGATATCAGGAAGTTCAGGTGACCTGGTGTCTCACTGCAGAGCTAAGCCAAGTGATCAAAAGACTTTGTCACACTCTCATAATCCATATAAAAGTCTATATTCTTGTTAAGGGCCTGTATTATATTTATTATTTTTGTGTGTGTATAATTAATCAGCATAATTCTGGAAAAATGAATACAACATTACCAATAAATACTGATTTTTCATTTCCATTAAAGCCAGTTTGCTCAGTGGTGTCATGCATATTCACCAGTCACAGTCAGACAGTCCCAAACTGGAGCTCTGCGATTCTCACATGGTCCTCTCACAAACTATTTTTCTTAAAAATATTTAGTTTTGAATGATGGTAATATTCTTTACAGAATGAGTCTTTCTATCTGCCAAGCTGGACTGATATAAATATCATTCAGTCTTTTCCGATGACAACCCCCAGGTCAGCTGTTTAGCTGGTTTCTCTGTTACCTGTAAAGAATTTGTACTTATTCCCTCACTCTCTGTCTCCACCACTGTTTGATAGCTCAGACGCTCGCGTGGGTAAGATTTGTTTTATTTTATTTTTCAGTCTGTTCTTTTTCAGGACCTTCTGTTATTACTGACTGGAAAAGGTTAATTGTTCAAACTGACTGGAGAAACATGAATTCAAAATACAAAACACTGAAAGCTGGCTGGAACGGAGATGGGTGGAATCACTGGGCCGTTAATGTCTCAGCTTTGGATCAAGAACGCAAGTAGATGGTGTAAAAGTGGGCGTGTCCTTTATCAGTAGCGTAGATATCTAGACCCAGATAAGTAAGTGCTGGAAAACACAAACAGAGCTCAGAAACCCTGATAACCCACAGAGACTGTGTATACACAGACTGGGATAATGTCACAACATGGATAAAGTTTAAACAAAGTCTTTCAAAGGACAGAGGATCCATGACACGTGAATTGGATTCCCATTTATGAAACCTAAGATCTGCGTCTGTGGAGGGCAAAGTCGAATTGGGGTCACACCACGACGTATAGCCGGTAGATAATGACTGGTGGAGCCTGACTGATGTATACACTTGGCCGACATTACAGATTACATCGGTACCAGCAGAAATGATGGGACACAATTTAACACAGTGTCTCTGGTGATAGCAAAAAACCCCCCAAAACTTAAGGAAAACTTTCTCGACCACATCACTGAAAAGGCACCTACTTCTTATCTTTCTCTCATATCCTAAACACTAAACCACACCTGTTACCACAGCCACATCTCCCCTGGGGGTCTTTAAACACTGACCTCCAGTAAACATTCCAGTTCTGAATATTGTAGCCACTGGTAGCTGACTGAACTGTTGGTGAAACTGAAAAGCTGATGTCATACTTAAAAATGATCACAAAATCCAGAAATGGAAGCCCTGGTCAAGGTCTTGGGTTGCACCTACGGACCCACCACAGGGTGCTACTCACCAAATGTTCATTTCCTCTGTCCTGGGAGCGAAGAGCACAGTGCTAGCTCGGCCCTTTGAGAATCGTTTTTATGGAAGACGTGGAAATTCCTAGTAGGATTTGGGCTTTATTTTGGTGGTTGACCACTGTTAGCAGAACAGTGACATTAACACTGACATGAAAGGCCTAACGTTGCTGTTAGTATTTTGAAACACTCTTCAAACAAGCGTACACTTACAGATCACCTCATTAGACGCTTTCCTTGAAGGTACACATTATAGGTGTACAGGTAGACGCCGGATCTGTTTTCACATTCATGTAGCCTGTCATCACTGACCATCAGTGGTTCAGGTGAAAGAAACAACATGCTAACTGACCCTCAGGTTTTTGGACGAGCTGTTGTAATAATCCTCCTCTTCTCCTGCATGGTGGAGGCCCTGGGCTGCAGCGATGCTCTCCTTGGACGAGCCGTTGGACCTAAAGGTGCCCCGAGGGCACGCGACTGAGCGGGGCAGGGGCTCCAGATCACCTCTAACCCTCACCCCTTCTCCAGTCCACGCCAAGAAGGCCGGGCTGCTGCGAATGATCGATGACGGGACAGCCGTCATTATTCCAGCCTCTCCTGCCTCCCCCCACACAGGTACACCCAGTGACATGCACAAAGAGTTCTGCTTCATGCCACCATATCGGTGTTCTGAAATCAAGTGTCCTGGCACCAGTGATGGTGAACACACTGTGGTTCTATTTTACTAAGCAGAATAAAAATCTGTACATCTCTGAGACTCCATTACATTTCTTATGTGTACCATAAATAACGACAAGATAATCCTATAATAAGTGAATATTCAGACAAATATAATCCATAGTTCTAGCATGTCTCTTGTGTCAGTGTGATCCAGTCCTATAGCGTGTTGGTTTTTACAACTGGAGACTATTCATGTAAACTGCGGAGAGGTCGAGAGCTCAGGTGTGTGTTCCTGCAGGAGTGCCCGGTGTGCCCATTGTGCCCCAGGAGAGGCCTGACCCCCCCACGCCCCCCGCAGTAGACCTCAGTCTGTCCCCGTCCTCACGGCACACGGCGTGCTCCCCAGAGCTCGCCGGCGGAAACGGATCGTCCCACTTCTTCTCAGGGGTGAGTGGAACATTCCACAAAGTCCAACACAGAGCACCTCACCTAAACACCTTAGTAAGTCAAAGCTTCATTCTTACTCAAATAAAATGATTCTGACTAACTTTCAGCTCATGCTAATCACACAGACGTATTTCAGTGAGGACACGAAGACCACAGAGCGTGTCTTTTTTAACACGGGCCCTTTGAGGGTAAAGAGAAGTGAAGCGTCAGCTTTGACTTCGACTCTGCCTAGATCCAGCATGCAGGGAACATTAGATACACAGGACCGCTCTCACCATAACCCCCCCCCCCCCCGCAGCATGAGCTCCAGCCTCCGTGACCCAGCCTAGCCCTCGGGGAGAGGAGGGAGGCTCTGATTAAATACCCCCTGTGTGCTCTCACACAAGCGCTCCTCTCTCTTTCTTTCCCTCTCTCTGGCCCAGCTGATTGTACACAGGGGTAAATTGGATTTACTGGGAGATATGGCCATGCAGACCTAATTCAGTTTTCTCCCAATTGAATTGAGATCCTGCTGGCTGCTCCCATTCAGCGCCCCGAACCGCACAACCTCGTGTGTCACATACCCCATCCAGCTCTCGGCGGCCTCAGCTCCTTCCCCACCAGCCTTCAGATGATGGTCTTGTTGAGCTGTCGAGGAGTCATCGGCATGTTATGAGATTTGCCAAACACTTCTCCCATAGTTCAGCACACTCAGACCACCACTGTGCCATTCAAAACCACCTCTGTTTTCATTTTCTTCCTTCTCTCTCCGCTGGTAATGTGTTTCAATACCTAAAATTTGTTACCCAGGACTGTACATAAACGCTTTGAAACACAAACAGTGCAGACTACAAAAAGTGAGTGAATTCTTGAATTAATAACCCGTACCTCCTCCTTTAGCAGTAATCATCTTCACCAAATGTTCCTGTTTTTGCTATGCATTGGGGTTTGCAGTTTGTCTGTAGGCCTTATGCTGATACTCCTGGGTTCTTTATCACTTCCTCCAGGACTACCTGTGGTGCTGATGGAGTGGTTAAAGCAGGACAGACACTCTTAGGGAGAGCAGAAACAGTCCTGAATGTTCTCTGTTTGTAGACAGTTTTGTCTAACCGTGGACTGATGTCCAGGGTTTAGTGGTAAATCCTTTTCCAGCGTCTCTATGTGTAGAGGTTGTTTGGATTGAGGCGTGGTTCATTACCTACCATTTTTTCCTGCAAAAACAGTTCTGTCTGTAACCACATTCTATGTGTCTTTACTTAAAAAGCCCTAAGAAACCCACACTCACTCCGATCTCATTTCCATGCCTGAAACACCACCTTCCAGTTAGTTCTTGGAGAAGTCAGCACAGATGTTCACTTACTGTTCGTAGCCTGCGTCGTGGATGTTTATTCAAAGTGATCAGTGAAAGACATCAAAAGTCTGTGTGTAATTAGTTTAGTTACATTGTGCTTATCTATTAATGTGAAATCCAGCAACCAGAGGGTTTGCTTACTTTTCTTGTAAATGTCAGAGGTAATAGCTGTTGGAATAAAAATGATATAGATATAATTTCCCTCTGTTTTGGACAGGACTCGGCTCATATTCGTTATGTCGAGGGAGCGGCCTCACAAGCCTTTCAGTTTTTTGTACCGATTGGAGGAGGGGGAGGGATCCATTTGCCGTCCCCTATGTTCATCGGCCAGCCCCAGGACAAGCGGGCCTCTCCTGACCTGTCAGCGGATGAACAGCTGTCCTGTCGCTGGAGGAAGGTGAGAAAGAAGTGCAGTGAATGAAAAACATGTGTAAACATGTGTAAAAGAAAATATAATCTGTTTAATCAGTCTTCTCCTTAACTTGAATATACTAAATGTGTGTTGGAGGTAGGGCTGGGCGATTAATCAAAAAGTAATCGAAATCGACATTTAGAACCTATAATCGATCAAATTTTTCCAGGTTGATAATTTCGATTACTTTCCCTTTAAAAACACTACCGTGTGTGGAGTCACGTGACCCCGCTCCGTTATGTTACATTATTCCGCCGACATGCCCAGCACGGAGAGCATAAATACTGAGACAACTGAGCAACTTGTCAGTGAACTATGAGGACAAAAAAAATTTAAATGAATAAAATAATCGTTCATTAATTGTAATTGAGTTAAAATATTCAATAAATCGAGATTTTGATTTTAGGCCAAATCGCCCAGCCCTGGTTGGAGGCTTGAAAGTTGGTGTCTTGGTGCAGTAGACTTGCTTTCCTTGGTTTAGCTGTTTCTGAAGCAGTGTGTGAGCCACGCCTGCTAGCCGGGGAAAACACCAAGAAGTTGTCATTGGTTACCATCCCTGTTTATGTTCTCTGGGTATCTTTTGCAGTGCCACTTGCTTTTTGACTCTTTGCAAGACCTGGTGGACCATGTAAATGACTTCCATGTCAAGCCTGAAAAGGATTCTGGGTATTGTTGCCATTGGGAGGGCTGTGCACGCAAAGGGAGGGGCTTTAATGCAAGGTGAGTTCCATTATCATCCACTCAGGGCAAACCCACACAGGCCCAGCTGCCTGATACCATGCCTGTGCACAGTTGTGTCCCCTCCCCGAATCCCAAGTGAACCATGTCCTCAAGTGTCCACTGAACTGATCCAGAGCACAGTACAGACAAATCCCTCTAGTCACACAAACTGGATTTTGGGGATTACATTTACATTTACTGCATTTAGCGGATGCTCTTCTCCACAGTGATGTACATTAGTGCTTAAATCCACATCTGTTCTTCATACCTGTAGAGATAAATCAAATCAACATCTGCTTCTACCCAGCTACTCACTACCAGCTTAACAAACCCTGTCGAACAGGGAAAAAAATGTATAGGGCACAGCACTGATTCAGGATTATCCATGGCACAGTGTAAAACAATTTCATAGCGAAACTGCATCTGCTTCTTCAGGTACAAGATGTTGATCCACATCCGCACTCACACTAACGAGAAGCCCCATCGCTGCCCTACTTGCAACAAGAGCTTCTCCCGCCTGGAGAACCTGAAGATCCACAACCGTTCACACACAGGTCGGTACAATTCTTTCTTTTTGTTGTATTTGTAGGTTTACTGATCTCCAAACACCCGGCTAACTCCTCTGCTCCGTATCAGGAGAGAAGCCCTACATCTGCCCCTATGAAGGATGCAACAAGCGCTACTCCAACTCCAGCGACCGTTTCAAGCACACACGTACACACTACGTGGACAAGCCCTATTACTGCAAGATGGTGGGATGCTTGAAGCGGTACACGGACCCCAGCTCACTGAGGAAGCACATCAAGGCCCACGGGCACTTTGTTGCCCAAGACCAGCCTGGTCATGGAGGCATAGGCTCCCTGATGAAGCCAGCACCGATCACAGGGGCAGGGAAAGAGTCGGAGCTGACCTATGTCAGCGCGGCCCACATCATCATTCCAGGGGCTGCAGCTGCTCTCCTAGGGGGCCACAGCTTGCAAGGCCTAGGGGCTTCCCTGCCCCTGTCCCCACTCAGCCCACGACCTCTGGACCTCAGCACTCTGGGGAGCCCCAGCTCTCCTCCGGCCGGCCTGGCGGGAACCCCGATCTTGTCCTTTAACGGCTCACCACTTGGTCTGACCAAGTCACCCCTGCTGTCCCCTGCCTTTTCCTCCTCCGCTCTGGGCTTGCCCATGGTGCCAGTGCTGAGCTCAGATCGAAGGGGGCACAGCAAAGGCAGAAGCAGAGGGGAGGAGGGGGATGATGAGGGCCCTGGGGGGGTACTCAACCTCTCCACGGGAGCATCTCACGACCCCCTGTCCTGGGTCGTCATCCCCTCAGGCCCAGTAGTACTAAAGCCAGCTGTGGTCAACTGATCCCCTCTGCATTGCAGTTGAGAGAGGAAGCCCAGGTGTCAGAGGTGAGGGGCGGGCCCATGCTGGGGGGGGTGTCCACAAATCACAAGCAGTCCACACTTCTCTGAAGTGATACCATCTCCTCCGACTTACCTCCTGCACTTCATTTCAACTGTAAGTCTACCATTGATTTCAACGGAACAGTTCTTGAGTTATTGGGACCAGAGAGATTGGCTGTTAAAAATCAGTGTCATTTACTGACCATTCTCACATGTTCTGACTTGTTTCCCATTGTCTGAGAATGCTGAAAACTGGAGGTCCTTTTTCAGTAAGCGCTCTGCCATTTCTGTGTATTTGTATTTAGTACGTTTGGACATCGATGTACGCAACAATCTAAGGACGCCATCTTGTGCGATTCTACAACCTTAGGTCAACCTCACCTTTCCCTTGAGGGCTCTGCAGTGACTATTGTGATGTTTAGACAAGCTAGCGCTCTTTAGGCAGGCGACGTGAAACTGAAGTCGGCTTTGGGAGGCCTGACTGAAGTGTAGCTTAGTTAAGAGTTTTGTATTTTTTTTTTTCAGAGGACAATCATTGTCTGCCGTAGCGTAGCCTGTCAGACAGTGAGACTGTAAACGCTCCAGAGAAACATTTCCATCACCTGCGGGTGTACAGCTCTCTAGTGAGCGGAAGTGCTTCTGCGTCACCCGCTAGCTTTATGGAAACATACGTTTGTTTCTAAGTATCTCGCTAACTGCTACTCCAGTCCCTTACTTTGACGCAAAACTAAGTTTGGATCAATGTATTACTGACAATCTGTCCTCCTAGAGGGAAGATCTAGAAACATGACCAGCAAGCACTATTTACACAAAGGCAGGTTTAAGCCTGATTTGGATTTCATGGGTAACAGACACGAGACTCAGAGTAAAGAGTTTCAAGCTAGACAAAGGTATTATATACCGCCAACTATCACATCTGTTGTACACGACTGTGGTAGAGCTGCAACTAGTACCACTTACTGGCCATTAGTTTCACCTCACTAGCCAAGGCTTTAAACGTGTGCTCTGAACAATTTTAGTACTGCACAGCAAACTGAAAGCCCTTTAAGTGGCACTAAACATTGTTTTTGTGTTGAAAGCAAACCTACTGAGACACAGTAAACAGAACCCAGTGCAGTACAGACAGTGTGCCCATACGACCACACCCTAGATGTGCAGTGAATGCAGTATCCACCTCACAAAATGACCCAGATCATGACAAACGTGAGGTGCATAAAGGTCTAGAACTGAAAAAGAGGATTTAACTACAGGCGGTTGTGTAAAAGATGACATTCCTCTTTCACGATGCAGTTTACTGTTTGTTTACATTTACAAACAAATAAAATGAAAAGGTCATTAAAAAAAAAAAAAATCCCGGTGCTACCTGGACCCTTCAACTAAAACCGGATGTCTCCTCAGGACGAGTGTTCCTCTGTGACAGATTTTTAGAACATTCCTCAAAGACACCGGGCACCTTTATGGCTTCCAGGATGTCGGCTGTGTTAGAACAGCATTTACATTAAGGAACATTCCAGCCGAACTGTCCGTCTCCCTCCTGTACCTACACCCTCACCTTTTGTCCCAAGTCAGTCGTATGATTCCACAATGGCTACGTTACGTTTGAGAAAACTGCAGTTATTAATATATGTTATATTGTTTGGACGAGACATTTTCTGATGTTGAAGTTGCTTTATCTCTTTGTCTCTACATTCAGCTTTCTCCCACAGAGGCGTGAGGATGGAGGGATGAAAAGAAGCTAGGAGAGAGGAACAGACCTAGCACGTGAACCCCAGTAGGCCAGAGAACCGCGATAGAGTGTTATAAGAGATAAAATAAGATCAACCCTCATTAGTTCCACAGTGGGAAATTTGCAGTCACAGCAGAAATCAGGCAGAATAAAGGGAAGAGCAGTAAAAATATAAAAACTATAGAATAAAAACTATACCAACAGTACAGTATAAGAAGAACACCATCTAGAAATATGTGAACATGTGTATTGAAAATATCTTTCTGTCTTCTAAGAAAAATCTTTGATCGAATGCCAGACACATTCAAGATGGGACACTGAGAAGTGCCTGTCTTTGCTATACATATACACACACACACATATATATATATATATACACACACACAAATACATATACATATACATATATTGATGTGTATATGTATAGCAAAGACGGGCACCTCTTCACCTCTGAATGTGTCTGGCATTCGATCAAAGATTTTTCTTAGAAGACAAAAAGATCCATACAGAAATTCCCCTTCATGCCACAAGCCGAACACAAACCCAGTGCTCATGCAGTCCAAACGTACACCAGGGCCAAGAAAGAGACAGAATTAATTCAGCTTGACTAGTGACATGACACACGTTAGCTAATAGAGTCCCGGCCTTTTCCCTTTTTAAAGCGGCTCAGATGGGAAACTAGGTCACTGAAACGTTCAGGCCCAGAGATGTTTTTTTTTCTTAGATTAAGGGAAGAAATGCCGAACCCATGCCCCTCAAAGTCTTTTAGAAGATAAAATAGACACATACTCACGTTTTTACCGAGTGTAAGAGTCCGTTCTGAGAAATACTCGTCCCAGCACAGCACTGACCGTCTCATCGGGCTGGTTTATACCCCAACCCTCCAGACTTCTTTTCTCCCGTCCACCCTCACGTCCTCAGTGACTCGGAGGCCGGTCTGTGCCGGTCATTTGCGAAATGATAATGACACAGACCCTTCAGGGTCTACATCGTTCAAATATTAAATAAGCTGTTTGACCCGTTAACCCTTTGAGCACTCTGGAGAAGCTCTGGGGAAAATGTGGAGAGCTGATGGGCGCGAGTGTTAAATCACAGCAATAATTAAAAACGGCTGGAACAGTATCACAGTTATGGTGTGAATATTTTTTAATTTACAGTTTTGATGCAGTAACTGTCTCTGAAGCCTTTTGAGTTTCGACATTATTCAGAGACGAATGTACACGGTACAATTAGCACCATTTCCCTGGAAAAGTGGTGAACTACAACACTTATTTGACACTACAGTGTAGGACACACACATTTTCTCCTCTGAAATACTAAAAAAATAAATAAATACAGATTGGAGAGCGACAGCAGTGCACAAAGGGTTAATGCAGGACCAGGCCCGGAAGGGCCGGTATCAACTCTCTTTTCTTTTTGCACATTGAAATATTTTAATATCAGTATTTTCTTTTTTTTTTCCAAGTGCCTTTTTATTGTAGGTGAAATGTAGAAGTACAAATACAGTATATGAAAAATATATATATATATAAATATATAAATATATATATATTTTCCCCAGCATCATGTTCTGAAGCTGAACATGCAGAATTTTAGAGCTGTAAAAGTCTCCAATTGGTACAAACATAGGTGTATTCTCCTGTTTTAGAGGAATTTTATTACGATATTGATCATGATGTCAATGAAAACAAAAGAAACAAATGTTTAATAAAGTTGCATTTGATACATCGAGCTCTACTGACTTCTTTTTTTGAGAAAGTAGCGATAAACTGGACTGTGGCTGGACAACTGTACTGCGGTATAGTCTGTGTACCATTACACACTGATACATGTCATACATCTCTATCTTACATGTTTACCCTTTATATATTACACAGCGAGAATGAAGACAGTGATAAAGAAAATATTTTAATTAAACCAAGACAGTATTTACAGAGGAAAGATGGGAGAGAGGTGAAAACATGTGAGGAAACTCATGTTTGTTGCTGCTGTTTCTGTGACGGATCCTGTTTCTGAATCTCTAGCTCTTCATCCAGACGCTCCTTCGCCCTCACCACCTGCAGAAGACGAGATTAGACACAGTCCAACACCGAGGACAAAGAACCCTCCTGCAAAAAAGAACCTTAAAGATCCACCAACACTGTGACTTTAGGCCAAAAGCCTTACAGTGTATTAGACAAATCTTGCCTTCTGTCAGAGGGTTCACAACCAAAACGTCACTTTATCACAGAGAAGGATGATTCATTCACTTTACAAATTCTGTCCGGGCATTTCTGAAGCGTTTCAAATACTGTAACACAGTCAATAATGCTTGTTAGGCCCCTAGCATGACACCCTCCCACCTTAACTGTGTATCGCCTAATAGGGCTGCACAATATATCACAAATTTACCGTCATCGCGATATCAACATGCACAATATCCATATCGCTAAAGACTGACTGAACTGCAATAAATGGTGTTTTTCCAAAACTCTTCACCCAGTGCCACAGAGAAGAGGACAAAAAAATCACTGGGCCGTTTCTTCATCCTCTGTGCTGCTGTTATAGATTGTTTTTTTTTTTGCTCTTTTTTTCTGGCTATGAACTTTTTAAAATTATGTTTACATTTATTTAAGATTCAGATTTTTTTCAACAATGTTCCATGGTTCAAATGTTTTATGGGAGGCATTAAATGCTCTGTTAAAGTAAATTCTTTAAAAAAAACATGTTGGAATGGACGTATTGCATTTCATTGGTTTTCTGCATAGACTAGTCAGCATCTGGAGTCTATATTACCAAAGCAGAAAAGAAAAAACACTTTAAAGGCCAAGTTTTTACTCACTTATTGCATGTGATATCGGCATCGCAACACTCAACATTACCATGTGTTTTCCTAATATTGTGCAGCCCTATCACCTACATTGTCACATTTTAATGAAACGACGGACCATAATGATGCCTTATAGAGCAAGTTAGTAGCTTATCTGCCTCTACTTTTATGCCCCAGACCACAGAAAGGTGAAAGCAAACAGTCACCAATATGCATGTTCTAACTGATATCACACTAATCATTTTGTATGTAGGAACTTTTCCATTAATAAAGTGATTTAGGAAACCATGCTTACACACCTTGGACTGCAAGTAGAAAGAGCCGCCGACTGCTTTGTCGTTTACTTTAAATAGATGTTCGTAATTCTGTGGAAAAGACAAAAAGTTGGTTTCACTCTGTGTCCATATTTAAGGTCGATCAGGTTCATACACTGCCCTGAGAACACCGGGCCGTTACCTTCTGGACCTCCTCTTGGTTCAGTTCTGAGATGTTAAGAATCTGCTGGGCTTCCTGGACCGTCATCCCCGTTAAACTGGAGGCTGCGGCGGACTGCCTGCCTGCGCTCCCCCTCGCCTCCGCTGCAGCCTGACTGGCTGCCAAGACACAAAACACCAAAGGTTTCAGCAAAAAAACCTGTTTCATTCATTAACTAAATCATTTTCAATAGTTAACCTTAGTCATAACTGCTTCAACGTTATCTAGGAAAGTGTCTACAGGCACAAATTGCTTCGCTGACTCTTCCAAGCAGAACTTTTAAAGAATTCCTACAAGTGCATCACCCTCTGTATCAGTCGGGGATCATGACACTCAAAGCTGTGCGTTATCACAATTAATACACAGGTGGATAAACCATCCCAGTGTTCAAAGGTCTGTTATTTCTTAATAATGGAAGACCTCAAATACTGGCAGCAGGTCTTGCACTTCTGATTCACATCTTTCATTTCATTCCACAAGAAGTGTTGCTTATAGCTGAAATGAGTGATTCTCTAACTCACCTGCAAACTCCTGACGAAGGGCTCGAGCGAACGCCCGGCCCACCACCTGCACACCCACCACCACGATCTGGGCCAGATACTTCGCCTGCCACAAAACACACAACATAAAAACAGTTCTGGTCACTTTACTGTCATCCGCAGCAGTGAACTCGTACAGAGTATTGAGACGTTTCCCCACAGAGCAACATAATAAATTCACCAGACAGTAAACAAACAATATATAGACGACAGTAACAGTAGTGCATGGAAACAGTAGTGTGGACGGGATGTAAACCTTCCAGAATGGTTTTCATTTCATTCAATCCAGTCTTGCAACTTCAGTGCGATTGTTATTACACAGGAGGCAGTTACAGCACTGAAAAAAGTGCAGGAAATGACAGAAACAATACAATAAACAGACAGTAAAGCAATATCACAGTAGTGTGAATGGGATGTAAATCTGAAACAGTAAACAGAGAAGTGTGGCAGAGTGGGAACGAACTGTAAACATACAGAATGGATATTACTGCTCAATACATACGTTTCAAAAGATTACACTGAGGAGAATAAAAAAACATCCAGAATAATATTGCACCATGTCTACGTATTATTATTAGTAGAAGTAGTAGTAATAGTATTAGTAGTATTACTACTACACAGGAGCATACTGATGTTACACTGGAAACATTCTTATTGCACAGGACACAGCAGAATAAAACCAGACTGAGTAAATGAAAGCATATTAAATCGAGTAAAAGGACGCGAGTGTACCTGTAGTGGCAGTAAACAGTAAACACAGGTACAGTGACTTGCAGGTGCTGCTTAAGGTCCAGAGTGCGTTTTGAGAGGTACTGAAGGTATGGAGTGAGGTAGTTCACTGGAATGTCCTTGGTTAGTTAGGGACTAGACAGTCACGTGTGTTCAGAGTTCTAATGGCCTGGAGTATGAAACTCAGAGAGGATCCGAACCTGAGCACGTTTTGTTCAAACCATCAGAATATGAATCCCAGCTTTTCTGAACACGACAGACTCAGATAAACCCAGACTAAACACACGTAAAACCGGACTAAACTCAGACTCTTTATGGATAAAGGTGACACTGTCCTGAAGGTCTGGTGTGTCGGATGTAAAGTGTGAAGATCAGGACCTACCATAGTTCACTGTTTCCCGGGCTGGAGACCCTGAGGAGTCCTGCTCTCACATGGACCTCCACCAAGGTGAAGCGTCCATGACCAAGAACATCGTCTCCTACACCTCTCCACTGCCACCCGGTGGATGGAGGACCTCCAGTCACACAGACCGAGGGGGTCAGATCTTCTCCGTAGAGTTCCAGCAGCCACGCAGGCCCTTTGTTGAGACCCCTGACACCTTACCAACAATGCCCACGTACTGTTAAATTAAACTGACCTCTGTGTGAGAAAATCTCACCCCACTCTTCCAGCAAGATGCTCCTTCACCTGTAGTACAGGAATGCGGCCCATTATATTCACACATATAAACACAAATCGCTACCTCAGTCTGAGTGAAATTCAGTTCTGTATTTACCACATTTAACCCAATTAACACAGAGGTGGAGGTAGCTCAGTGGGTAGGATGCTTGCCTCCAGATAAAAGCGTCTGATAAATGCCAGAAATGTAAATGTAACACATTCACCAAGCGAAGAAGTGGCTACCACCAACAGGGGGCGCCCCGGGAGCAGTGCTCAAGGGTACCGGAGTAGTGCAACTAGCAGTCCTGGTATTCGAACCCACGACCTTCTACGTGTGGAGGCAGTTCCCTAGCCACCAGGACACCAGCTGGCCTAAAGATAAGATAAAAAAAAAAATTCAACATATCCTTTCATTCATATCATTTGGCCCCATTACTTGTCCAGGACATAAAACAGAACGGGCATGATACTCCAGCCACTCTCACACTTACCCTACAAACATGCCACTCTTTGGAAATGAGGTGGACAATATGAAAAATATATTTTAGGACATTTCACTGATACACATTATGTATGTTTTTTGGTTTGATACATTGGAGCCAACAGAGACATTTCGCATTACCGGTGACGCTCTCATGCGTTCTTCAAGAACTCACAATACAGTATACGTAATATACTCTCCAAGAATCATACTGACATAATGTCATTCATCATCTTAACAAAATATATCATATTGCTTGGTCCTGTTTGGAAGTTTTTCTTGTGCTGAATGAACTGATGACACCAGACGCATGATTTCACTTGCAAAAATGTTTTATTGCAATGTAACATTCCTACATGACAGATTTAGTAGAAAAGAATGGATAAGACAAATGCTATTGCCTCCAACGTATAAAAACATCGATGTCAATCAAGGTTAATATCGATCAAATTTTAAGACGTCCCAAAAGAGCTCAACACAGGTCCTCAACACATCCAGTAATATTGTCAAAGCACGACACACATAAAGAACAACACACTGGAAATTGCTAAAGCATGCATTATGAATCTTGTAAACATATGTAAGTATTGCCTTAAGTCACAGACCTGAATGGGAAGGTAATATAGGCATTTGCATTGACTGATGATAACACTGCCGCAGACGTTTCTGAGAACACTTCCTATCAAAGAGGAGTGGAATATTTCTCAAGAGGCTTTAGAAATTTCCTGGAGGCGTGGAGGTCGTCCCGTATCCCCAAAAGAGGGTCTCAGCAAACGATTCCAGTGTTCAGACACATAACACAGCTGTGCAACACAACAAAAGAAACATAAAACATACATTCAAAGAACTGATCAGTCTTACTGACTACAAATCAACAGATAAAACACAATCAGGGTTCTGCAGCGGTGCCACCTCTACAGTCGGTGTGAAGATCAGTGAGGATCAGTGTGGACTGCATCACAGAGTTGTATGTCCTACTAAATGTATGTATGTGTGTAATTTATTGTGCAGCGTTCACTGAGCAACATGCATCTCATAAAAGCACATTTAACAATAGAAGAGTATTACTGAGAGATCATGGCTGTCCAGCAGATAGTTAATGTCACGGACGCAAGAGCTGAGGGGTGGAATTAGAATGTTTATGGGACAGAAGTTAATGTGTTGAAGCTGGACTTAAAACTGGCACTCAGGAATGGCATGAAGTGTGGCAGGATTCTCTTTATCTCCCAGCCGTTGGCACGCAGTTCATCCACAAGGCGGTGCTTTCTCAGTCATCCTGAAAGTGCAAACGATACAAACACACAAAATGCGGTAAATATTTTCCAAACTCAGAGTGTCACTGTGGGCCCGATGTTCACACTTGGCATTAACAAAACGACTTGGGTCTTTTGATTGGGGACAGTGCAGTCAATACTAATCCCAGAGGTGCATCATTACTCTTCTGGAGGTGTTCAGGCGTATATAACCTCTTTCGCCCTCTTTGTTTGTTCTGTGTGTTTGCTTTGTTCGCTGTCTTTAACATTTTAACATATATACGTGTTGGAACTACACTACTTTTGTATTTATTTTTTCAGAATTTGTAAATACCGGTTTTACATTATTTTAAATTCCATGATGAAGGGACCATTAGAAATAACTGAAAATTACTTTTTTTACACGATCTGACAGTAAAAACTACGAAAGTTATTTTTTTGCTGTCTTTCTTTTTCCCCTAACAGCCATGACTGTCCAGATGAAGTATAAGATGTAAACAGACCCTGAGATGTTAATGGCAGGTTTGAACAGACCCTGAGAAGTTTCTGTCTGAAGAGAGAGGTCTCACCCATTCCTCGTCATCCACACCCTCAAATAACTCCTGTGGCAGTGGATCTTCTCGGTTCCCCAGTTTAGCCACCATGGCACTCAAAAGCTGCAACAAACACACACAAATACAGGTGTGACAGGAACCCTGACAAAACTCGAAGGAATCCTTCCACAGTGTGATGCAGACCTCGTCTTTTTTCTGTTCGTCGGTCTTCTCCTCGAGGTACACGGAGGAGGGCAGGTACTTCCTCACCGGAGCTTCTTTAGGAGCCTCACTCACTGAACAAGAGCAACAGACAAAGTTGGCAACAGAGAACACTGGACAGATGTTTAGAAACAGATATGTGAGTCGGCGGCGCTGCGGTACCGGGGGTCATGTCTTTAGGCTGCAGGCTGATCTTGCGGTGTCGGCCGTCAGAATCAGAAAGCCAGGCAGCAGCAGTCAAAGCCGGCTCCCACCACACAGCTGTCTCTGGGAACACGTCGTCCTGGAAGAACTCTTTCTGCACACAGTAACCACACATACAGAATTGACCTTTTCTATGAACTCTTTTCTTAACAGCGCACTAGTTCAGATCTGTGGAAAACAAGCATCTCTACAAGAACATTTATACTTTCTATAGTATTTTTCAGGCCTGGCACCAGAGGTACAGTCTAGTTCAGGGGTGTCAAACTCCAGTCCTGGAGGGCTGTGGTCCAGCACATTTTGGTGATTTCCCTGCTCAGAAAGACTTGGTTCACCTCGCCAGTTTACTTTCAGGTTTAGTGAATGTGTTTGAGGAGGAGAACCATCAAACTGTGCTGGACACCGGCCCTCCGGTTGGTCTACTAAACCCTGATATACTTCTGCAGTGGCATGCAGACAAAGTGCCTGATATACAATGCAACAATGACATGAATAGGTATAGATTCATCACTCTGTATAGGCTGCATCATAGGGCTGTGCTGTATATTGTGGAAAGGCACATTAAAAGGTCAATTTGTAAGCCTTGTAAGATGTGGTTCTTCTCTTGATTCTCAGCCTGAATGTGTGGTGCCTTCATCTGGTGCTGAACCTGCTGATTTCACTAAAGGCCTCTAGATGGCAGAGTTGTATTGGCTTGGCATGAATTGAAGGGTGAGGTCACTCACTCGGACACGAGGGACTCTGAAGGCCACGGGCTCGATGGTGGTCTTCCCAACCCGGATGGCTCGGGCCACCTCCACATCGCGCACATCACATTCCGTTTTCGGCAAGAAGCACAAGCCCTGATCCCACAGAGCAGAACTGTTTTAGCAAAACTGGACCGCGATAGTTAAAACAACAAACTGGAGTCTTACAGTACCTTGTGTGGCTCAGAAGAGTAGAAGCTGCTGCACTCCATTATATAAGGGGCCTCTGATGTGATTTCATATATATACACACGTGTGTCACCCTAAAAACACAGAAGTGGGGTGAACTGGGAGTTTACAGCAACATTAACACTGAGTGATAACTTCATGGATTAGTTTCATTATACTCATATTACAAACAATTGTTGTTTTACACGAAGAGACACATTAGAGTTACCTTGCAGCGAATATATAAAGTGTGCACACACTATTTTTCATAACACAGAGAAATTCCTTGAGATAATGAGTAACCCATTAACTTGTTTACATAAATAGGTTGTATTTTTTTAAACTCTCATCTGGATTTCTTCACTGAGAATTCTGGCACAGTCAAATATGAGCATGTTGAGCAACCACTTTTAAGGCATATTCCATGATCGAAGCCCTCTTCTTAAAATACAACACTGCACCACCATCAGGGGCTCCAACTTTTTAGAACAGGCTCTTTTGAACAGGAGTTGAAGAGTAGGGGGTCAAAATGTATTGGCCTTTAGGTACGTTTTCAGTTTGAAACCTCATTATCTGTTTTTCTAACATGCATGTGGAAAGCAACACTTTACAGACCTACTGAAGCTCCATGTATATATTTTGGATTGGTCTGTAAAATTGAAGACAATGCTGAAGTTATCCAAAGTATTTAGAATATGTTACTCGTATTGAGAAAGGGAATACTGTACCTTGCCAGTGAGGAAGACGACGCTGGTGTCAGGGTCATAGAATGGGATGAGGGTCGAGGGTGACACATCAGTTGATGCGGTGGCGAATGCTCCGCTGGCCAGGGACTCAGCAGAGTACAGATAAATCTGTCTCTCACTGCGACTGCAGGACAAATGAGATTTAATCAGAATTTGCCAGTCACAATAAACACTGTGACTCGTGTGGAACACTGTCTTTTGTAGTGCTTACCAGTCAAACCCTGACACCAGCAGGCACCTGCCATCACACACCCAGACTATGCGGCCACCTCTGTGGCCCTCGGGCCCCGGGCCCTCCTGCAGCACGTGAGAGTTAGAAATCTACAGTGATGTATAGTTGGGGGTCTTATTAAGGATCGCTGTATTTACCTTTATGGGGTCAGTAGACTTGCGAGGGTCGTACAAACGCACTTTCCCATCTTTACACACGGTAGCCAGGAACCTGCCATCGGGACTCCAAGCCATCCCAAATATCTGCAAGAAGGATCATATGTGGCATGTCACAGTTTGTGTTGAAGGATGTCAGGTGAACATCTGAACAGACCAGTTCCTGATTGTATGTGGTAGTTCCCATCACTTCAGAAGACCAGAAATACAGAATTATATAGGTTGTACAAGCTTGAAATACAACTACCAAGAATGTCAAACAAGTCCTCCTTGTGAGTCGTATTAGTTTTAGCCAAGATAAAACCCCAGTTCCAAAAGCATTGGGAAATTCCGTAAATTATAAATAAGAACAATGATATGGGAATCTCATAAACCCATATTTGATTCATAACAGAAATGCTGAACGTGAGACATTTGGTTCATTTTGAATTTCATGACTGCGATATGTCGGGACGGGGACAGGAAGAGGCTGGTTCAAAAAAAACAACAGCTGCAGGAACAGTTTGCAACCAATTAGGTCAAAAACATGGCTGAGTATAAAAAACACCCAACCACCTGGACAAGAGAAACACCCATGTTAGGATGTTCCATCAGAAGAGGCTTCTTCCCATTGACAAGTCAGTACCCTGCTTCATGTGGAAGGATTGGGTGAGAACAGAAAACCCAACAGTGTATGGACAGCAGGCGTTGCTCTTCGGCACAACTTGCAGTCTTTTTGTTCCATCCACACTCTGAAAACAAGGCATGCAAACAAGATATCTTGGATTCCTCTCATATAGGTCTTCTAGGGGGGGTAATTATCTACAAAGTCTTGGAACAGAGACCGAAAACTGGAATCTTGTGAACAAGGTGAGGACTCTGCCCTCTGTGGGTTGGCTTTAGTATTAGACAACAGGCAAATAACAACTGTCACCGACACCCAACTCAATAAAAAACTAACCAGAGTAATATATGAAGGGTCACTCAGACCACCAAACCGATCCCTAGTAGGCAGGGGCGTAGCAGCCAATTTAAAAGTGGGGGGGGCAGTATGGTGATGTGACCCAAGGGTGTTCATACAGTATA
>JBBPDE010000026.1:3483176-3495872 GCA_037974605.1 Nannopetersius ansorgii | reverse complement strand
CCAAGTATGTGAGCGAACACATACAAGGAATTTGATTCCGGTAGATGGTGTCTCTCAAGCACAGCACAATAAAAACAGCACTAGTGATTAAAAGATACAATAGACAATATACTGAGCTAACAGTATAATAAACAATCTAAATCTTATATACAGAAAATACAGTATTGCAGAAGTATATGACTTCTTGTTGAAGCTGGTTTTAAACTATGCTACAGTATCATCCAGAAGATAGAATACCTTTGTTCATATTACATGATTTATGAAGTGTAATATTTATACTGTTTAACGTAATTAAAAAGTAAAGCAATATTAAAGTGTAATTACTTTTGCATGGTGAGTAACATGAAACTACGCATTATAAATAGGAAATATTTAAATAAAATGCACTTTTAACAGTCTAAAATGGCGTAGGTAAGCGTACTGTGGGGGCGGTAACTCCCTCACTCATATGCCGTGTTACTGCGAAGCATATAAGTAGAAACTATAAATAGATTATTGTGACTAGACTGAGCATTAACAGAATAATTACAGTTAATTATGTAGCAAGATGTGCTGTTTTTACTGTGTGTTTATTCGTCATCATATAATCGAATATATAAATAATCTAAATAATAAATAATCACTGGTTGGCTGTTGAGTTTCTAACACTGCAGTCTACAGTTACTACTGAGTACCAATTGTTGAAAACTATTAATGTATTATTAATAGACGTTAATATGACATGACATAATGAAAGTTATTATTAATGTGATAAGTGATTCCAGACAGTAGCAACACGTGGTGCTCTGTTCTCCAGGAGAGTGTTCTCTGTCCTATTTGCTGCCCTGATGATGTCACGGCGGGACTCACTGATGCAGCACCCGTGGTCCCATCCATCACATACACACAAACACACAGAATCCTCAGCGACTCTTTAAACCACAGTAAGAGCCTGTCTCTGCATGCTGATAAATGCATGGACATGAAGGGACTTGTGCCACTGACCTACACTGAATGTGCCACACTGTGCCCTGGTGAGGGTTTGTGTTTGAGATTCTTCCCATGTGTCCCATTGCTGACTGTTTTTCTTGATGACGCCCACAGCACATGAGTGAGAAGAAGAAAATTGTCTAGCGTTAATCTAAATGCTGCTCTGCATCCTTTATGATTTAATATTCAATTGTCAGACAATTAGTAAAATTGCAAATGACAAAAAGACTGATCACTCACAGACCCCCCAAGGAGCTCCCTGAGAATTCCTCACAGGAGACACAACAGGGGTCTTATTGTAGTGTTTTATTGATGTGTTTATGCTCTGTGCATTCCTGCTGGGTTTTAATCAGGTGCAGTGATGAAGCGGTGATGTGTTAATAACCAGAGACTGACAGGCAGATCTCAGCAGAGACTGACAGGCAGATCTCAGCAGAGACTGACAGGCAGATCTCAGCAGAGACTGACAGGCAGATCTCAGCAGAGACTGACAGGCAGATCTCACTGTAGACACACTGCCTGAAAATGAACAGATATGACTCTCCAGCTGCAGGCAGAGGCCCAGCCGGCTGTGGGGACTTGGCTCATGACCAACAAGGAGCAGAATGAAGGGTCATGTTGTTCTGTTTATCTTTCATGTGTGCATAACTGTGCATGTGTGTAAAGTTAATGGAAAATGCCTCCTAGGCTGTTTGACTTGAAGGACCACAAGTGACAAAACACAGGAAGCCAGTAAAACAGGTATGCTACAAATGGCCAGTTGCTCCTGAGCCACTTGAAAAAATCAGCAAGAACGAGGAAAGAACAACCGCCAACAGCCAACAACGTGCATCTGAGGAGCACCCATCATGATCATTGTGGTTCCAGAAAGCTCATGGTCTGAACATGCATATGCTAGATCATGGGTTTGGGAGACTTGCAGACAGCACACACTGAACAGTTTGAAACTGGAGGAGGAAGATGATTCTCCAAAGGTGTGAGAGAGAGAGCCAGTGCCACAGTTCAGACAAAAACAATGGCCTCCACCCTACACTTTCTGTTGCCCCCTGATTCAGAGCTGGGATATCACTGTCAGTTGTCACAAACCTAGAAAGCGCCAGAAGGATTCAGAAAGAGAACCAGCAACTCTCAGGGCCTCAGTCCTCAAGAAAAGCTTCACCTGAACAACAAATGCAAGCTGACATCGTCACATTTGCAGTAATCTGGCCCAAACAGTGTTCTTTCAGAGTCAGCGATGATACAGTGCTGTCATATTAAGACATACTTCACTGCAATACCATTACAGGTACAGTTCCTGCTTGGTGCCACTCACATTTGCAGAAATAGGAACAGTCCTGGTTTTGTGGATGTAAATCGCCACATTAGTGTGATTAGTGTGATTTTGCATATTTGGATTTCACACTTGCCCTGTTCCCATTTAATTAAATTCACAAGTTAACCTACATGTAAGAAAGAAGCTTCTGTGTGAGAGTGAAGCCCTCCTTTAAGCTGACATGATGTTACAGGACTGCCCAGATCCTCCTTTTAAGGCCCTCAAGATTAACAGCACTTCCCTAGAAAAGAAATCTGTAAAAAAGATGTAAGGAGTTTAATGTTTTGGGATGTGTGTTTGTGTCCACAGACTTCAGGCTTCAACTCTAACTGTCACAGATGTGAAAAAGAAATGTTCTGGTGGCTGTGAGCCTTGGGCATATTTGGAGTCCTTTCATTGTTGCCCTTGTGCATGTGTACGCTATGTTGGTGTGTGTTCAGCTGGGTGAAATAGAGGAGAAATGTAAAAAGTGTTCCTGCCAGACTGTCAAGAATGACATGCTCAAATTAATTAACTCTCTGGCTGCAATCTCTCGAAGCCGGTCACGGAGTTCTAGAGCTTGTGACAGACGGTAATAATCTGGTGAAGCAAAGGTATGCTCCATCATTTTAAGATAACCCTCATAAACCAAAAGTATGATGACATACATCTGCGGAGCGTTTCAGCGATGGCAATCTGTCCAGAAAAATGATAAGAGTGACAGAACAAAGGAAGAGTCCGCGCCGCTCCACATGCCTGAGAGCAAGACAGGTTGGGCTGGTTGAAATACGTCGTAACAGATACTGAATCACATTTAAAAGGAACAATACTTAAACAGGAAAAACACACACATACACACAATCACAAACACATAATCACAAACACACACACACACACACACACACACTTGTCCAATGACATTAATGGCCATGCAGGCGAATCGACTTGACTGCCTCAACTATACAAAAATGATGTTCTGCGCTGGTTGCTCTCTCTCTCCTGGGCCTTGCGTCATCTTTTGTACTTGGCGTTATTTACTGTTTGGCCCTTCACTCCGTCTTCCTGCTCGTATTTAAGCCCTCACAGCTGCAGACCCTGCACCGCTGCTGCTCTTTTCTTCCCCTTCACTTTCCCTGTACTCCAGCCCAGACTGCCAGTTACTGCAGGCCCAAATCACCCCCAACAGAATACACTACTCCTAATAGATGCTAGATTCATGTTTCATACTAAATGAATGCTTCTGCACTGCCTGGTACCTAATTTTAACTAACATTCATTTTGGGGAGGGATAGATAGACCTGGAGAGAGACTGACATCGCTTTACACGCATCCTCTGTTCTTGAAAAGCTGGTGAAGAATAACAAGGTAACTTAAGGAGACACTTGGGGTCATGTTCCTCTCAGTACTTCAGTGACCTCTGCCCTGCAATCCTTCTGATGCAAGAGGATGTTGACTTACTCCAAAGTGTAGCAAAACTAATCACAGGATGCTGTTCAATAAAAGCTTGGAGCGAGCTGAATGCAGACCAGTACTGACACTCAGTCCAGGCTTTCAGAGGGTATCATATGAGAAGGTAATCTAAATGAAGTATCTTTAGGTGCTGACGGACGTCTGAGAGGGAAGCGGGAGGCAACAGCGAAGCTTTGTGTTAGAAATGCTCCTTTTAGCCGCTCTCTGAGCGCTCTTCATTACGGCAGATTACAGATAGGCTCTCGCTGATGGAGGACACAGAGCCAGTATAGGCACGTGTGTGTATGTGTGTCTTGTGGCAGACTATCCAGAGGCATAATGTCTGGCTTTTTCTAATCCCCGTGACACCAAAGGCAAAGGAAATAGACAACATTTCCTTATGGTCTTTAAAAGAGCTTACTGACCCAAAGCCCCAGAGCCTTCAGACATCTGCAGGCCTCCCTGTCCACTCGCCCACAGCGCCGGCCTCAGGAGCCTCTGTGCTGCAGCTGAGCGCCGGACCCGTGGGTTTGGCGTATCGGCGGCATCCACACAGACGTGCGTTGGAGGTGTCGGGTTGCGGCCCTCCCTGGGGGAGTGCCGTGCTCTAAGCACCTGCCTGTGAAACTCTACCTGTTTGTACCTGCAGCAGACCTGGTCCTGTTATCTCCGCGCCGGCGGCCAGCCACAGGCTGAACAAAAGAGGAGACAAGCTTCGGCTCCAGACAACACACAAAACTACAAACGTGCTCCTTGACCTCAGATGAGAGTTTAGACAGAGAAATACACTCTAAGCTTTGTTCCTTCACAAGCGGCCCAACTGAGCGGATGTGCTGAGGGGGTTGCCTGAAATGCAGCGAAGGCATTTTACATTTAGAGTCTTTTGGCTTTTTAAACTCCTATTCAGTTCAAATGTGCTGGTGCAGGTCTAGAAGTCTGCTTCTAGACTCCCATTTTTAGTGAAAACGTAATACTCTTTATGTACTGTAGTGTGGCTCCTTTCTACTAACTTATTTAACTTTATGGCCATGCGCTGTCAGGTAGAGGCATGCTAGGGGTAGAGATGCATTTTAGGTAACATGGACCAGCTGGGGTTGGGAGTGTGTGTGTGTGGGGGGGGGTTGGTATTGAGGTTGGGGGTGGGGGGTTGTCTGACAGATACAGTTTGAAGAGGGGGCCTGCTGTTTTGTCTCAAAAGGACAGAACTTCATGCGGGTTGTCTCTTCTCACAGCTGCAATGCTTCTGTTTTACTATAATAACTGAAGGACTGTTAAGAACTTTGTGCAGTGGGACAGTGAGGCATACTGCAGTGAGACAGGCCCTGGCTTTCAGGCGTACCAGTGCTACAGAAATACATACGTTCTTCTGGGGGGTGAAATGCCCGACAAAGACACTCAAAGAGAGAGTGAGTTCTGCTTGTTAACCTCTTGCCAAAAGGTTTGGCTTAGTGCCTCCAAACAGACCCCTTTACCTCCCTCATTACACACTGGAAGCCCCACAGTGCCTTCCCAACCCACTCACACCTTCTGCTGAAGATAAGGACTCTTGATTTGGGCCATGAAAGCTCTAATTGCTGTTCCTGACTTCACTCTTTTAGCTTGTGGATTTGTCCATTTCTGTAGCTGACGAAGCCTTTTGTTCTTCTCTTTCCCTTTATTCAATTACTCTGGCTTTTTATTCAAGGTTTGGAAAAGAAGCACAAATTCCTTTCATTTATTTCTTTTATCCTCATCACACATTTGTGTGGTAAAGAAAAACCTTATGTAAGGACTGAACCAGTGCAGCCAGTCATTTATAACAACAGCTCAGTTTTAATGGAGCATGCATCTCGCCTAATCGTGCAGTTTGACAAACCAGAAGCTGTCTTTAAAAGATCTGTCCATTCTTAAGGGAGATAAAATTTTAAGAGATGGTCTTCAAACTCAGTAGCACATCCTCAGAATGTTTAAACAAAGACAGTATGAGAGGGAGACAGAAGGAAAGGACAAATCCGAAAGGCAAATCTTGAACAACAGCCTCATCATGGGCTCCCTCCTTGCTCTCCCTGCATAACACTTAAAACAAAACACTTCAGTTAGTCCCGACAGTCAGAAGTCACTCAGCACAACTGACACAGAACTCTTGGGGCTAATCCCTGAGCACTGATCCTGCCAACCAGACCGTGAAGAGAAGTTCAAACTGAATTTCAGGGAAATGCACAGGGTTATCTGGAATTAGCTTGGCTGCAGGAGAACTCATATGCATATACATCGTGGGTAGCTCCTGGTTTCAGAAAAATGAAAAATGAAAGAAAAAAAGAAAACAACAAACAGGAAATACTGGACTTAATATACCAAGTAGAGTTCCTACAACACTACAGTAAAGAGGCAGGAAGTATATAGAGACGAGATTACCTGAACTATATACAGTATAAAATATAATGGTAATAATATTAGAGCACTAAATATGTGCATTTTTGTGACCAAAGAATCAAAACAGAAAAAATATGAAGGAAATTAGGTTGGAAATATCGGTTCCAATATCGATAGTTTCCTATCTGTGCCGACGTATTCAGATGGTTTTAGAGGCATAAGGGACTTCAGCCAGTTTGTTTCCAAGAGGTGTAAGGATGTCCATGAGATTCTCCACCACAGGTGTGAAACCATCCGGAAATACAAGAACTTACTTGATGAGCAGAATCCGGCGAAACATCAGGAGCATAAAGGGAAATCCCTGCTGGCATAACGCTGTCCACGGATTTTAAAATTACCACAAAAAAAAAAAGTGCTGAAGTGCTACTTATGATTAAAAATAATGCAATTCATTGTCTTGGATAAACAACTGAAACAAAAATTCTTCATTTCTAAAAATCTTCTTGCCAAGTTCTTTCTTCCTTTAAAGAGCCTGTGTTTACACAAACCGCGTGGATGCAGTACCTGCTAGCTTATGATTCCTCAGAAGGGAGATTTTAGGCTTCATGTTCTTTGCTTGATAGTAAGTGGAGATTCAGTAATGTTCCTGGTAAGGGCAGGTTCTTCCCGTGTCAAACATAAGTTCATAAAACACAACCAGGCACTTTAGGAACCCTCTAAACTAGAAGACCTATTTTTGTTTCTTCATTCTATTGATTTTATCTTTGATTTTTATCCTCCCACTCTGAAGTTTTCTTTTCTTTGTTTAACGATTTCGCTCTTTCATGTTCCACCATGTTGACCCTCAGCTGAGCCCCTCTGTGGTTTGTTCTCTGTGGTCCTACACTTGTTTCCAATGTCTTGTTTACTTTTTCCCTGTTCCCTCATGTCCCAAACATTATTCTCCTTCCTTTCTTTCAAGTTTGAGTTCTTATCATTGAATTTGTGCACATGAATAATGCCAACAGCTCTTAAAGCAGCTCATTCAAACACACCCCCTCTCAAACAGGCATGCATGTGTTTGGTTCTACAAAGCATCATAGTCAAATGTATTCCACCGAGTTTATTCCCACGGTGCTCCAAAAGCTAAACAACAGGGACAAGAGCGGCCTGTGACCCTACGAGGCCAACTGACCGTGACGGACTGTTTCTGCAGTGGTGTTATCTCTAATGCATGTGTGTGTTGTTTCCAGCTGTACCTGCACTGAAACTCTTTATTAGGCCTCCTGTGAGCACAGTGGGAGTTAATCAGGATGTCTGAGATAATGAACACTGATAAACTGCAGTTTGCTAAAGGAGTCAAAGAGTTGTCCTGACACTAAAGTGTCCTATTAAGAATGCTTCAGGCAAAAATCCTAACTCAAGTTACTCCAGGTTATAAGAACTACATTTTAAACACTGATGCAAAGCAGGAGTGGGTGATACTGTGTTTTTTATGCCCCGTTGAACATCTTTTTGACTGTTTTCTGCTTGTTTTATCTCTTAAAATACTAACTTCTCAGGCTTTACTTAATTTCTTTTACTTTTCATTTGCTGAGTCACAACTAAACCTGTTTTAAGATAGAGGTTACATTACATTTACAGAATTAAACTGACGTTCTTATCCAGAGCAACCTACAAACCGTGCATTAATGCTAAAAAATAAGAAGCATAAACTTGCTCCGTTTCTTTATGAACTTCCATCTGGACAGAACTATGCTCGTAAGATGTGATTTCCTCAGGTAACCTCCAGCATTAAGACAAATTAGTTTTAGACTCCAGAAAACGTGCTTTATGCAGTGCCTTAGAAGAACCACATTTGGGTCCTTAAAGAACTTCACAATGGAGGGTACTTAAGAATTCCCAGCCCTGGTCCTGGTCCTCGAGGCCCCCTGGCACTGTACACTTTATAATTAGGTGAAGGGTTAAGGGAAAGTACTGTTTACTAGAGGTTTAAGGAAGAGCCCCTTATTGGTATAGATTCTTTTATGTGGAGGTTCTTTTTTGCCATTGTAATTGGACTGGTTTGTTTATAATTATTTCACTGATAATCAAAAATGGCCGAATTACAGTGCTGCAGATTTAGAATCAAAGAACACAATGGCAGAGCTTGAAGTCTTGACTTATTGCTGCAGAGATTTTATATCTTCTAAAGCATTCAGTGCTCAGAGCTCTGGAATGGGACTGATGATTTAGAATCAGAAATGTGCAATATTTTAAGGCTTAACTCTTCTTGCTTCATCTTTAAAATGAAGATATAATGAAGAAAAACCTTCAGTAAATAAATCAGTCAGGCCGTTTTGCCTCTATGGCGTAGTTTCAAAAGGAGGGAAACAGTCTGTCTCCCTCTGTACTGTCCAATAAAACTGAGAATTTCACCTCAACGTGAACCTCAAAATTGACCCCCCCCCCATCACCACCACACACACACACACACACACTGTTCTTAGGATGCGTGACAGAGAGAAAGAAGGACGCCCCTGTTATTAATCTCATACTAGAGAATGATAAACTGCATCCTTATCCCGGCTCAGCCGACTGCATTGCCGTGTCTGCGCTGCTTCTCTATTTCCTCTCCCAACTATCTCTTTATTCTTGTCTTGTTGATTTGTGTTACCTAAGCTAGCCTAACTAAACAAATTAAACAAAATGAACCCCTGAGTTTGGATCAAAGGTGAATCCTTGGCAGACATGTCTGCATGGAGTTGAACAGAGAGCCTATAGTGTGTAATCATGCACCAGTAAGGGATAGTACCTATCAAGTGTAGTACTCGGGAATTCATATTGTTTGTTTTTCTGGGTATTTATTATTTTGTGACGCTGTTATCGTCCATTTATTTTTTTTACTGAAATTATAAAATGCTTTATAATTGGACAATAATGGCTTCTGTTTTTGTTATTTTTTTTTGTGAAACAAAGAGTAAACAAACATCACGTGTGTGTGTGCTTGTAACATGAAAATGTTTAACATGATCTTTCATTTCTTGTTTCAGGCGCTAAGGCGTGAGTGTCAGCAGCACCATGAAGCCCTTCCTTCCTCTCCTGCCACTGCTGTTCCTGAACCTCCTGCCTGACTGTGCATGGGCCAGCGACTGCCCGAAAGACTGTACCTGCTCAACTCCGGACAGCATTCTGTGTTTTCAACGCAGGTCAGCAACCATGCCCTCTGAAGTGCCTAAACCAACCAAAAACCTCTATGTCTTCCTGAACGGCATTGAGGCCTTGTACCAGGAGGACTTCACTGGACTGCAGAACCTAGAGATGCTGGACTTAAGTCAGAACAAGCTGACTGAGCTGCCAAGCCATGTGTTTGGGCCTCTGTCTTCCCTACGCAACCTCGACCTTTCCTCCAACCACATCACACACATTTCCCAAGATAGCTTTGCAGGACTGGGGTTGCTGGAGAGGCTGTACCTTCATAAAAACACCATCCAGAGCATCCATCCTGCAGCCTTTGATGGTCTGAAGCAGCTGCTTGAGCTGAAGCTACAGGGGAACCAGCTGACTGCAGTACCTGTTCTTAAAATGCCCAGCCTGCTCCTGTTAGACCTGCGATTCAACAGAATCCCTCCACCCGGGCCAGGGGACATTGAAACACCGAAACTAGAGTCACTGAAGCTGGCTGGGCTCGGGTTGATTAGCCTGAGTGAAGAACTCCTGAGCAGTTTAAAGAACCTTCATGAGCTGGATATCTCGAACAATCAACTGAACGCGTTTCCTGTGGCGCTGCGAAAAGCACAAGGTTTGGTCATACTCAGTCTGGCTGGGAATCCCATGGGTCCTCTGCAATGGGAAGACATCGAAAACCTATCAGAGCTTCAGGAGCTGGACATTAGTAACCTCAGCCTGCAGACCCTGCCTGATAGCATGACCCAGCTCTTTCCTCATCTGAAAAAACTGACTGTTGCGGAGAATCCCTTTAACTGCCTCTGCACACTGGCCTGGTTTCCAAGATGGCTGCGAAACCAAGGAATACATTTGGGCAGGACCGAGGAGACCCGATGTCATTTCCCACCCCGAAATGCAGGAAAGGTGTTAGAAAGATTGACACATCATGATTTTGGATGCCCTACAACCACTACCATCACTACCACCGTTAAAACCACCACTCCGGCCCCGCATCTGATCACTACAGCGCACAGTACAGCACATGTCATTCCTCCCCTCAAGCCCAGTGATGACTCCTCCACAGAGACTGACTTTCTGCCTCCAGTCCCAGCTACCCCCAGTAGCAGTACGGACTCAAACGTGAGGACCAGTTTTTGCCCATCCAATATCTGCCTGAACGGAGGCACATGCTGGCTGGATCATCAAGGTCACCTAGAGTGCACCTGTCCTCGTGGGACATCAGGCAGATACTGTGAGTATGGAGAGAACCCTCCTCCATTTGACGATGTTTCCACAGCAACGGTCACTGTGATGCCTGAAATCACTGCACAAATTGTAACAAGCTCATCTATACTTTTGGATCTTCATCGTTACATTGAGGTTCGGCCACACATCCGTGGAGTGAAACTAACTTACAGGAACCTATCAGGACTTGATAAACGGCCCAAGCACCTAAACGTTCCTGCCTCTTATCCAGAGTACACACTTCGTGGACTCCATCCCAATTCCACATACTCGGTGTGTGCCAGTCCCCTGGGCGAGCCCAGTGATGTAGACAGCGTCTGCACTGAGGCACAGACGTCCAGCCACCAGAACACCAGTGCACAAGTGGAGGACCCGAAGCTGACAATGCTGGTGCCGGCGCTGGCCATTCTGCTCCTGCTGCTGTTGGTGGCTATTGCTGTGGGTGTAGCTTGTTACATGCACAGGAAAAAGACACATTTAGACTTAGACTGTAATCCCTCTCAGCTGGAACTGGAGGGGGTTAAAGCAGGTTCGGATGCCGGGGCTCTGCCCCAAAAACAGCAGGAGATCCCGTCCTCTCCGTGTGCAGCACAGAACGGTGGCTTGGACTATGAGGTGCCACTCATGCAAGATCACTGCAGTGCCAACAACAACATGAACACTTTAAAAGCATCTTACTTTTGATAGTTGGAACTATTTTCAAGATATCTGCCTTCTAAAGTCTGAACTCTTCATTTACAAAAAATCTAAATGGAGGGGGGACCAACCAGCGAATCTTTATTAAAGATCCAGCGGTCCAGTGGCAGTTTCTTCAGTGTTATGTAGCACAGCACAGCGCACACTGGGAAGCTCTGATGAATCTCCAGAAGTTCCTGCCAGAAGATCAGGTTTTTAAGATTCAGACCGTCTGTTCATTAGGCAGCTTCAAACGGGAGACATGGAAACATGAAGCTGTTGCTCCAATTAATGACTGTTTAAGCAATGTTTTGCTTCGTAGCACCTATTGCAACTTGAGAAGTTGTACTTGCTGTGAACATTGTCCAATATAAGGTTTGGGAAATGAAGAGAAGGACTTCTTCAGTCATTTTAAGACTGATGTTTGTGTTGCTTCTGTCCATGACGCAAGAAGCATTTGTATATTTTGGATCTATTTTACTGTCGTGTTTTGTTTTCTGTCTATAATTACTGACTCTTGTCAGGCCTTTTTTCAGCTCTTGTGATTTAGGAGCAGACAAAAAAAATTCAAATCTTTGAAGATTAAAATTGCTTGTACCACCAAGTCAATCAAAGGCTTTACTGTCAGACTGTCTTAAGGAGCTGAAAGTCTGTGCCGGGTTGAAATTAAATCCCCCCCCTTTGATTCTTTAGTCTACAGTCCCCAACCCCCCACAAAACCCCCACAAAATCCCAGATAACCAGGATTATTACAATTACAAAGATAGGCAGTTAATTTTAGATTGTGTACTGCCTCAAAATATATCTTAAACCTTTTTCAAATTGCTGCACTATTTAATGTGATGTAAATGGATAGAAAAGTCACGCCGAGTGGTTTAATGGATGTCTGAAGCATTTAATGCTACTTAAAGCTACCTCACAGAAAGAGATGGCTACAGACACTAAGCCTGAGGTTTGAGATGTTGCCTTTGGATAGTTTTGACATTCGGCCTGTGAGAAGTGTAGGGTGTTGTAGTGAAGAATAGTACCCAAGGGAAATAAACCCAGAAGACGTGTAGCTTCAGAGTCATTCAGATAAATAAACACCAGTTTGTTGTAAACATCGCAACCCCTGGTTCCTGTCATCACAAACAAACAACAGACCACTTTATTCAAGCAGTGATCAAATATAACAGCGACTGAGAAAAACCCTCAGGTGACTGAATGCAAGACTGTCCTCTCGACAGCTTCCAACAACTTCCACACCAGGACACACACGGGGGGGTGGGGGGTGCTTAGCTGTGCTGCCTGGCCTCTGTGAGGATCTGTATTACTGTTTTAGCACTTGCTCGGTTTAAAAGATGTGATGGTCTGTAGAACATTCTAACTGGAAAACAAGTGCGAACAGTATGAAGCACTGAAAATATTTCTGAATATTTTCAAATTGCGTTTCGATATTTTTCCCTATTAATTTTGGGAAGGTTCTGTTTTATTCTGTTTATTTGTAAATGTATATATTTGAAAGATGGCATTGTTTTTTTAAGCGCATATAAAGAACAATAAAAATGTAAAAATGTTTGGTAGTTGTTATTTTGCCTGTTGCGGCGCCT